>JAABOM020059305.1:0-12975 GCA_011800125.2 Solanum clarkiae
TGTTAAGAGGAACAAACATTCGCACATTACAAAGATACCTTCCTGCTTGAATATATTACCCTCCATGTCCACTTGATATTGTTCTTCATTGGCATCCTTTACAACTTCAGTTGCTTTGCGAGATTTTCCTCTCCGTCTTGGCATGGAGATATATAAATTCTCTGAAAAACAAGTAAACACATATGTTGTATGAGTAATTATTACAATTTAAACTATTTATCCCTACTCAAGAGTTCAAGGGTGGCGCCACTAAAGCAGTGACTTTAGGCCCCCAAAAAATAAGGGCTTCAAAACTACAAATCCTCCAAATTCGAAGCTCAAACGTATATATTCACCGAAGATTCACAAAAAAGTGACTAAGCAGCAAGATTAAAGGAAGAACCAAAAGCACTGAGCGGAAGAGTGAAGACGCAGACAAAAAAGATGAAGGAGATGCATACCCCAGACGATGTATAATTTAAATTACGCATGTATTTATAGTGTGTTTGGCAGTGAGAAAAATATTTTTTTGGAAAATAAATTGATTCTAATTTATTTTTTTATGTTTAACTCGTGAATTTTTATTATTATTATTTAATTAATAAGTTTTTTTTAGAAAATATATTTTATTTTTTTATGTTTAACTCGTGAACTTTTATTATTATTATTTAATTAATAAAAAATATATTTTAAAAATTATTTTTAACATGAAAATCAACTTCAATTCACGATCCGATCACAACACTTAATATGAGATCCAACTTAACTTTTGAACCAAAATTTGAATTTTAAATTTAAACTCGAGCCAAATTTTTGGAGGGCATACTTGAATCCGGACTTAACTTATAAATAATTTGATTTTTTAAAAAAAATAATTTTATTTTTTTTAAGTGGGTGCGGGGGAGGGGGGGTGTGAGGAATGAAGTAAAAGATAAAACTTTTTAAAAAAAATTAAATATTTTTCAAAATAATTTTAAATTTTTTTGGTGGGGACAGGGCAGCAAGTGGAGTGAAAGAAAATGAAATTTTTAAATCTTGAATTTTTTTTAGAATAAACTCTTTTTTTTTAGAGGGGGGGGGGGGGGGTTAGTAAGCGGGAATGAGAGAAAAATATAAAAAATTTAATGTGTGAAGTATTTTTCAAAAATAAATTTTTAATTTTATTTTATTTTAAAAAATTATTTTTTTGTGGGTGGGCTGGAGGAGGGGAGGAGGTAGTGATAGAAATGTGGTAAACAATATTTAATTTGAGACCGGAGGAGAAATTGAAAAATATTTTTTTTAATTTTAAGGAAGTCATTTTCCTTAAATTTAAGAAAAATAAGTTGATCTAAAAAATGTTTTCAAATACTTAAGTCAACCAAATATGAGAAAATTGAAAAATATTTTTTAAAAATTTTACTCAATACCAAACACAATGTCTAAGTGCTATTATTAATGAGACCTTTCACACTACAATTGCGATCGGCTCCACTATCAAGCAGTGCAATCTTGTTAAGCATGAAGTCTTTTGCAACAACCAGTTTGATAGGAATATGCTGGCTGAGGGACTTGATAGTGAAAATGGAAGGTTGTTCCTTTGGAGAATTAGAAATAGGTTGTTCTCCAGGAAAGTCTTGCAATATGATCGGTGTCAGTGAATGAGACTGACTTTCCTTTGTCATCTTGCAGTGAGACGTCTTTAAGGCCATTATCAGTAAGAGAATCAATCTCAATCTTTTCTAAGCGAGATTTGATATCTTTTACTTCTTGCTTAAGGGATTTCATTTCATCCCTGAGGTCCGAAACAGAAGGTTCAGCAGGTTTTTCAAACCTGGAGATGACCGTTTTCATATTAAAAGGTTCCACGGCCTTAGAAGATTTCTTTGAATTAAGGATAAGTTTCTTTAATTCAAGAAGGTATTTGGTACGAGACTCATCATCTTTGATGTGGTCGATTATATCGAAGAGAACTTCTTTAGAATCTTCAGTAATAACACTAATGGTATTATTAGTGCAATCACAAAAGACACCTTCGCAAAGAAACTCCTTGCCGGATTGACTATCATCAGATTCATACGCGACATTTATGTTTTCTTCGTAACTGTATTCATCTGAAGACGAGTAATCTGAGGAAGAGTTACTTTCTTGAAGAATAGAAAAGAGTTTTTCTTTAGTGTCTTCATCAAGACCTAAGAGATTAATCTTCTCAGAAGATTTACACTGGTTGGCACGATGTCCGGATTTACCACAATTCCAGCAAACATCTTTCTTTTCAGAAGGTCGATGTTTTCTGAATTTTTTCTTGGGTTTATCCTTAGAAGTTTTAGACCTATGTTTTCTAGGTTTACGCGAGAACTTCTTAGCTGCTTTAGAAGGAGGAAATTTGAGTATAGTGAAGCCAAAGTCTTGGCAGAAGCTTCCTAGCTCTGTTCTAGGTAGTCAAACGATCCTTTTTGAATTCACTCTTGAGCTTTAGGTCAGTGCAAAGCTCAAGGCCTACGACATTGATGAAACTGATAAGGTCTCCATAAGTCACTTGGCTATAGGGTACCTTACCGTCACAACGATCACGGATTTTGGTCCTAACCTTTTCCGCGAAGAGAGGAGGTAATCCGCTAAGGAATATTTCTTTCCAAAAATCATTATCACAATCTGAGCGAATCATGATTTTGGCTAGGAAATTATCTTTGTACCACCTAAAGTCTGTGAGTTTGGGGCACTTGAGATTGTTTAAGATTTCAAGACTTCTATCTTGGAAGAGTTTGGGTTCACCAACAAAGTGTTTAGCAATGTGGTAAAGGAGAGTAGCACAAGCATCCTCTTTGGGCTCATGTGTAACGGTTTCACTACCACCTTCAGCTTTTATAGTGGTAGACACTGTAGTAGCATCAAGTAAGCTACGCTTTAAACTATCAGTGAAATAATTATCCCACCAATGTCTAAGCATACCAGTGAATCCTGATACTATCAGTGTGGCTGCTTCTTTATCAGAAGCTCCTCGAATCTTGTAAGCAGTGATGGCAACACCCATCTCAGTGAGTTTGGTGAATATCTGATGTTCAGAAAGAGCATCGATATTCCATTCAACAATGTCACTGCCGGAAAATGAGGATGAAGAAAGATAAGGATTTTCCTCAAATTGAACATCTGGGAAAGAAAGACGAGAGTAATAATTCTTCTGAGTATGAAATCTATTCTGGATTTTTGAAACAGAATTCTGAGTCAAAGTCTGAACACTAGCCTTTACTTTGCCAGTGGCAGATTTTTCTGAGATAGTAAACTTAGCTAACTTCTCATTTATCTTATCGAGAAGTTCGCCAGAGACTTTAAAGTCTGTACTGAGTTTAGGAAAGTTGTCTTTAGAAAATTCAAGAGGCTTGAATATAGGATTAGGCTCAAACGTACTTCTGGAAGTACTGGGCCGAGTATTGGCTGTAGGGGGTTGGAAGACAGATTTAGTCTTTGACTCTTCCAACTGTTGTGCAACAGTGTATAGAAGCCTGTTGGTATAATTGTTTTGTTCAATCACCTTATCTAAATCTTTATTAAGAATAGCAAGGTGAGGTTTCTCGCTTTTAAGCTTGAATGGGGAAGCAGGAACGATCTCATTAGAATGAGGAATTTTTATCCCTTCTAGCGGAGGAATGGTAGACTCTACAACTTTGTTAGTTTGAGTATACCATTTCTCCGCAAGGACAGAAAGAGACTCCTTTTGGTCATCTAATTTCCCAGTGATTTCAAGCCATCTAAAAAATTCAATATCACATTTTAGATGCTTCATGTATGCAATCCATTTCTTGGAAAATATAGATCTTTGATTTTGAGAGAATGTATGACTATACCAGGCAACTTTAAGTTTGTTTTCTGGTGCTAGCCAAAGAGCTTTCAAAGATTTCATGTTAGGGGAGAAATCGGATTCAACAGTGATAACTCCAAGACCTGGATCTGAATATTGCCTTGGGGGCTCCATGTCAGATGCAGTAGGACTAGAGGGTTTTTTGAGTTTTGGATGATAATATACTTTGGGGATTTTCCCTGAATAATCAACTCCTTTTACATGGCCAGTGCTTTCACCACTATCCTGACTAGTAAAGGGTTTCTTGGACGCACAAACAATGCTTTCGCTTCGGCTCGCATAATTTATAGTAGTATTATCATTTGTAGTAGTATTATCATCTTCTTCCCCTGGGGGCTTGAAAGAAGTGGATGCATTGGAGACACTTCTACGGGGTAGCGAGTCTAGAAATCGTAGACTAACTGAGCCATCAGAGTGTTGAGTGACTCGATCGAGTTGTCTACTTTCTGGATGAGAAGGTAACGGCTGTGTTACAGATTCAAAATGCCAATCTGGGTTGGCTAGAAGATCATTCCATTTAAGGAGTCTGGGAACAAAGATAGTACTACGCTCATGGTTTGCTTCCATTAGCATATTAACACCTTTCACACTCTCAATTCTGGCTTTCGAGGCCAGAGTGGTTCCCATGAGTCGATAGTAGACACGATATATAATAGCTATTTCATGAGTTTCCGATTTGCTGTTCATATTTTTTGTCTTGATATTCAATGTTAGAGTATCCAAAATATTAGGATCATTGATATCAACAGAGAAATTAGGATAGCAATCAAAGTAAATGGGGGCATCGGCAAAGTTACTTTCGAGTGCTCCTAACAGAGAATCATCAAAATTTAAAAATCTTGCATCACGTAAAAGTGCACAAACAGGAATATTTAAACCTCTTCTAAATAAGGGTTTAACAGCAACTTGAACAAGACCAATATGCAGATAATTTAACTGTGTTTTATATCTAGCTATGTCATGTTCATTTAACAATTTAATAATTTCTAGAGAATTATTGATTGCTATGGTGGATTCACAAGTTTTAATGTTATGTTTTTTTAATAAGATTAAAATGACCTATCTGATAGATCTTATTAAAAGGTTGGTCAGGGATACTCCATTTATCCAAGCTAGCTTCAGTTTGGGCAATCTGAGTTACTCTAGAAGAAACATTAACAGTATTTAAAATGTTTTGATTCATTTTAAAAGAGTACTGTTCAGAGTCCTATATTAAACTAATCATGTTATTTTGGTTACTTGAATACTGATGTTTAGAGTTTTTATACCTTTTAAATCTTGTTGTTATGTTTTATACTGATTCTATGTTGTGTGAGGTACTTATTTCTCTCTAAGTGAGAGGTATCCGATTAATTCCCGGATTGGACATTGGCAATCCTGACTAGAGGTCGTAGAAGCCAGAAGGGCGAGTCTTAGACCTTAGGTGTTCCTATCGCCAAGATAACTTAAGAGAGAGAAGAGGTAAACCCAAGAGAACATATAGATTCGTATAAACCAGTAATAGTTAGATCTAAAATCTATTCAAACTTTTTATGTTGGGATTCCTTGCCTAGAACCCCAGGCAGTGCTAGAATCCGTGGGCTAACATCCACGGAAAATGGCCGAAATCGCCTGTTTTGCCTTCCTTGGGCCATAAAATCCTACTAGGCCCAAGCCAATGACGCTGGGCCACCTGAGCCGCTTGCCGGGCTCGTCCCCGACCCATCTATATGATTTTTTAGGATTCCTTACCTGGAACCCTAGGTAGCGCCAGAATCTGTGGGCTAACACCCATGGAAAATGGTCGAAATCGCCTGTTTCACCTTCCTTGGGCCATAAAATCCTACCATTCCCAAGCCAATGCTCCCGGGCCACCTGGGCCACTTGCCGAGCTCGTTCCTGACCCACCCGTATGTTTTTTCAGGATTCCTTGCCCGTAACACTAGGCAGCGCCAGAATCCGTGGGCTAACACCCACGAAAAAGGCCGAAATCACCTATTTCACCTTCCTTGGGCCATAAAATCCTACCAGGACCAACCCAATGCCCCCGGGACACCTGGACCGATTGTTGGGCTCGCCCCTGATCCACCCGTATGATTTTTCGAGATTAGTTGCCTGGAACCCCAGGCAGCGCCAGAATCTGTGGGCTAACACCCACGGAAAATGGTCGAAATCACCTGTTTAGCCTTCCTTGGGCCATAAATTCCTACCAGGCCCAAGCCAATGTCCATGGGCCACTTGGGCCGCTTGTCATGCTCGTCTCTAACCCACTCGTATGATTTTTCAGGATTCCTTGCCCAAAACCCCAGGCAGCGCCAGAATCCGTGGGCTAACACCCACGGAAAATGGTCGAAATCACCTGTTTCGCCTTCCTTGGGCCATAAAATGCTACCAGGCCCAAGCCAATGCCCCCGGGATACCTGGACCGCATGCCAAGCTCGTCCCCAACCTACCCATATATTTTTTCGGGATTTCTTGCCCGGAACCCCAGGCAGTGCCAGAATCCGTGGGCTAACACCCACGGAAAATGGCCGAAATCGCTTGTTTCACCTTCCTTGGGCCATGAAATCCTACTAGGACCAAGCCAATGCCCCTGGGCCACCTGGCCCACTTGTGTAGCTCGTTTCCAACCCACCCGTATGAAATTTTAGGATTCCTTGCCCAGAACCACAGGCAGCGCCAGAATCCGTGGGCTAACACCCACGAAAAATAGTCAAAATCGCCTGTTTTGCCTTCCTTGGGCCATAAAATCCTCCCCGGCCCAAGCTAACTCCCCCGGGCCACTTGGCCCACTTTTTGAGCTCGTTCCCAACCCACCCATATGAAATTTTGGGATTCCTTGCCCAGAACCCCAGGCAGCGCCAGAATCCGTTGGCTAACACCCACGAAAAATGGCCGAAATCGCCTATTTTGCCTTCCTTGGGCCATAAAATCCTACCAGGCCCAAGACAACACCCCGAGCCTCCTTTCCCACTTGCCAGGCTCGTCCCCGATCCACCTGTATGATTTTTCAGGATTCCTTACCCGGAACCCCAGGCAACGCCAGAATCCATGGGCTCACACCCATGGAAAATGGCTGAAATTGCCAGATTCGCATTCCTTGGGCCATAAAATCCTACCAGGCCCAAGCCAATGCCCCCAAGCCACCTGGGCCGCTTGTTGGGCTCGTCACCAACCCACCTGTATTATTTTTTGGGATTTCTTGCCCGAATCCGTGGGTGTGGCTGAAATCGCTTGTTTCGCCTTCTTTGGGCCATAAAATCCTACCAGAACCAAGCTAATGCCTCTGGGCCACCTAGATAACTTGTCGGGATTGTCTTTGACCCACCCGTATGATTTTTCGGGATTCCTTTCCTGGAACCCCAGGAAGAGCCAGAATTTGTGGGCTAACACCCACGAAAAATGGTCGAAATAGCCTGTTTCGCCTTTCTTGGGCCATAAAATCCTACCAGGCCAAGTTGATGCCCCCGGCCCACCTGGACCACTTGTTGGGTCACCTGGGCCACTTGCAAGGCTCGTCCTCAACCCACTCATATGTGTTTTTGGGATTCCTCGCCCGAAACCCTAGGCATCGCCAGAATCTGTTAGCTAAAACCCATGGAAAATTCCCGAAATTGCCTGTTTTGCCTTCCTTGTGCCATAAAATCCTACCAAGCCCAAGTAACGCCCTCATGCCACCTGGGCTGCTTGTTGGGCTCGTCCCCGACCCACATGTATGCTTTTTCGGGATTCCTTGCCTGGAACCCCAGACAACGCCAGAATCCGTGGGTGTTAAAATGGCCAAAATCGCTTGTTTCGCCTTCCTTGGGCCATAAAATCCTACCAGGCCCGAGCCAATGCCCTCGGGCCACCTGAGCCGCTTGCCGAGCTCGTCCTAGACCCACTCGTATGATTTTTCAGGATTCCTTGCCCGAAACCCCAGGCAGCGCCAGAATCCGTGGGCTAACATCCACAGAAAATGGCCGAAATCACCTATTTCGCCTTGGGCCATAAAATCCTACAAGGCCCAAGCTAATGCCCCTGGGCCACCTGGACTGGTTATAGGGCTCGTCCCCCACCCACATGTATGATTTTTCAGGATTTCTTGCCCAGAACCCCAGGCAGCGCTAGAATCCGTCGGCTAACACCCACGAAAAATGGCCGAAATTGGGTTTTGCCTTCCTGGGCCATAAAATCCTACCAGACCCAAGCCAATGCCCCTGGGCCACCTGGGCCGCTTGCCGGGCTCGTCCCCGACCTACCCGTATGATTTTTCGTGACTCCTTTCCCGGAACCCCAGGCAGCGCCAGAATCCGCGGGCTAATACCCACGAAAAATGGTCGAAATCGCCTGTTTCGCCTTACTTGGGCCATAAAATCCTATCAGGCCCAAGCCAACGCTCTCGAGCCACATGGATCGCTTGCTGGGCTAGTCCATGATCCACTCGTATGATTTTTTGGGATTCCTTGCCCATAACCCTAGGCAACGCCAGAATCCGTGGGCACCCACAGAAAATGGCCGAAATTACCTATTTAGCCTTCCTTGGGCCATAAAATCCTACCAGGCCCAAGCCAACACCCACGGTCTACCTAGGCAGCTTGCCGGGCTCGTCCTCGACCCACTCGTATGATTTTCCAAGATTCCTTGCCTGAAACCCCAGGCAGCGCCATAATCCGTGGCCTAACACCTACGGAAAATGATCGAAATCGCCTATTTCGCCTTCCTTGGGCGATAAAATCCAAGTCAATGCCCCCGGGCCATCTGGACCACTTGCCAGGCTCATCCCTAACTCACACATATGTTTTTCCGGGATTCCTTGCCTGGAACCCCAGGCAGCGCCAGAATCCATGGGCTAACACCCACAAAAAATGGCCGAAATTGCGTGTTTCGCCTTCCTTGGGCCATAAAATCCTACCAGGCCCAAACCAATGCCCCCCGAGCCATATGGACCACTTTACAGGGTCGTTCTGGATCCACTCGTATGATTTTTCGGTATTCCTTGCCCGGAACTCCAGGCAGCACCAGAATCCGTGGACTAACACCCACGGAAAATGGTCGAAATTGCCTGTTTCGCCTTTTTTGGGCCATAAAATCCTACCAGGCCCAAGTCAAACCCCTAGGACACTTGGCCCGCTTGTTGAGCTCGTCCTTGACCCACCCGTATGATTTTTCGGGATTCTTTGCCCGGAACCCCAGGCAGTGCCAGAATCCGTGGGCTAACACCCACGGAAAATGGCCGAAATCACCTGTTTTGCCTTCCTTGAGCCATAAAATCCTACCAGGCCCAAGACAACGCCCCTAGGGCTCCTGGCCCACTTTTCAGGCTCGTCCCCAATCCACCTGTATGATTTTTCGGGATGAGCTTCTCACCCCCTAAAAGCATTCACATTTAAATCCTTATATAAACACAACATATTTTCCTAGAACAAATCCCAACATTTCTTCAACACATTTAAAAGAAAGTAAAAAACAGATAAATTTTTTAAACTGCCTCGCCTCGCATGATAATTTTTTCCCATTTTCAGTCTGTTCCACCCCAACCTTATATAGACTCGGTTCGCAAAAATTTTTAGTTTTTTTTTTTAAAATTGTGTTTAATATAAAAATAAAATTTATAAAAATTCTCCTTATTTTTCACTAATTAATATCTCAATAACTAATTAACTATTTTTAGTTAATATTCCAATAGTTGTTTCTTGATAGCTAGTTTAACTGTTTTTAATTAAGTTTCAATAGTTATTATTTTATTGGACACATCTAGTTTTTATTTTAGAAAAAGAAGTTACAATTGAAGTAAAAGTTTAAAATAAAAAGTTTATATCTTAAACTTTTACTAGAACAAAAAAGACAAGTCAGTGTACTAAAACTTCTGCTATCAGTGGCAGAACCACATAGGTATTAGGGAATTCATCTATCTGAACCCCCCTTCGATAAAAAATTATACTATTTATACGTAGATAATAGGACTTTTACTTTGTTAACAGTTTGGTAACTTTTTCTTCAATAGAAATGGTCCATCATATAGGTTGTACATCTTACATAAAGACATGACATTTTGTGAAAGTAGCATCAGCATCATGTGACAGCTTAGTACTTTGGAAGGACTAAAGATTCAAATAGTGGATCGATATATATCAACGATGACAAAAATACATAAAATTCAATAAAATTAATGTAGAATTTTTCACACGAAAAATGATCATATTTGCGCCTGTACTATATTTAAAATTGAACAATTCTACCCTTTGTTAAACTTGCAAAAGTCTAAGTCTATGACACTATGTACTATAAATTGGTTAGCCATCACATGACATCCATAATCTCTTTTCATTTTCAAATCTCTCCAACTCTATAAATTGACCCCATTTGCAACCTTTTCCCATTGGCCAGAATTTGGAGTCCTCTTCATTTTTTTAAAAGAAATTATACCACTTAGGCAGAGTGTCTAGTGACCTTTTATTAATAATATAATTAAAAAATTCTAAAAAGAAATAAGTACAAGCAAAAGAGATTAGGTCTTATCTTACCAATTCTAATGAGTCAAGATACTTCTACTGATTAATTGCATGAAGAAAAAAAGAGCTAGAGAGAACTGAGTATGCTATGATCATCCCAGAATTTATAATACTCTCTATGATGATATTACAAATGAGGATACATAAGTAGTGTAAGATATAAAAGTCATTATGAAATTTGAGTAATCAAACTTAAAACTTTGTCTTATAAAAGCATGAAGAAAAATATAAATTCTTTGTCTTATGTATCATCAACACTATTGCTGATGGCCTTCAAGTAAGAAAGCCAACTATTTACCTATGGAGGTGAGAATTCTAATAAAATATCATGATTAATTTATAGAATTCCAAAGCATACCAAGATGAACCATTTTTATAGTGAATATATCTCTCTTCTTTTACGAAAACTTATATTACTTATATATGATTATAATTATTTTCTATGTATAATGATCAATGTTGAACCCCCTTCGACTTCTTCCTATGTTTAATTTGTTATATTATAAAACTCTTTAATAAAAATTCTGACTTCATAACTGGTGTGATGTGATACAACTATGTATTTAGAAACTCTATCACTTAGTTCAAATAAACCCATCTCATCCTTTTGTAAATTATTTTCTTTCTCAATTCCCTCTCATGCTTGCTTAGCTTGGTGACTCCTCTAATTTTATATGACACTCTTTTCTTTTTGGATCGTTTCAAAAAGACTATCATTTACTTTAATTGAAAACAATTTAACCTTAAAATTTTCTTTTTACCCTTAATCAAATGATTCTCAGGCACATAAATATTTAAAAATAATTTTAGATCACAAATTTAAAAAAAAAAACTTTTTTCTCTAAATTGATCAAAAATTTTCTCTAAGAAAATAAGTTTCTGGAACACAAGAAAATGACTAATCTAATAGAAACAAACAATATGTCATTCCTTCAAACACGCCTTGTTTTTTGCTCTAGCCCCCATCCTCACCCTACCCTCCCATAGTATTTGATTGATATTTTTCGCTTATTACGTATCAAACACAAGAAAATATATAGCTAGAAAATTGAGTAAATATTTCAAAAAAGGTATGAGAATTTCTTGTAATAATATTCTTATTATGGTTCCTTAATATTCCCCCTTTTCTTGAGCCTCAACGAAATGAACATTTTCATGAAAGTAAATAAAAAACAAAACCCCATGAATCAATTATTGCAAAGAATCAAATAACTTTTATATGCATATCTTTTTTCACTAGAAAAGTCTCAATATTAAATAGAAAAACAATGATAAAATTAAAAGTACTGAAATTTGCATATGCATATGTATACAAAGCAGTTTCATGTCAACATCAGAATTAAAAAATAAATAAAAAATTATGGGTTGTATATATTCTGTGGTTTCACATGCATCATTTGCATTAAAACACACCTCATGCTAGGATCGAAATAATTAAGTGTCATGCGAAAGCTAGCAAATCGAACCTCGAATGTTTTGAAAACTAAACTTGATTTTAGCTTTAGTTTTGATATTGGACTTGCAACTGTTGGTCCAATAAATAGTCTGAAAGGTTCTAGAGATGTGAGAATTCTCTAGAGAAGTCTAGAAGGTTCTACAGATGTGTGAAATTCTCTAGAATAGTCTGGAAGGTTCTAGAGACGTGTGGAGTTCTCTAGAACAGTCTGGAAGACTCCAGAATTCTCTAGAATTCCCTAGAGACTTGTAGATATTGCAAGAAGGCCCTGGGAGCTTCTAGAAGACTTTAGGGAAGTATAGAAAAATCTTATCTTGTAAATATCTTAGGTATTTTTGTAGGAAGATTCTAGAGTAACATTTGTAGCCGTTGGATCAAATTGATTCTAGCCATTCATTTAGGAAGGGGACTAGTATAAATACTCTCTTAGGCTTCTCATTTTACAATCAAGAAAAAAGTAAAAATTTCAAGATCAATATAAGTTTTCTCCACTCTTCTCAATATCCTTTCCACATATATAAACTCCTCTAATATATAGGTTCTTATTTCCAACAAATTGGTATCAGAGCTCGGTTCGACAAGATGTTGGTCAACAGTGTCATCACGTTTTCTCGCCTCACAAAGGATAACTATGATCGATGGAGCATCCAGATGAAGACCTTCCTAGGTGGACAAGACCTATGGGAGATTGTGGAGCAAGGTTATGAGGAGCCTAAAGACAAGGGCTAACTTACGAAGGAACAAAAGCAAGCCAAGATCAATGATCAAAAAGCTCTCTCGATTATTCAACAAAGCATTGATGATGGAGTTTTTGAGAAGATTGCTTGTGCAACTACTGCCAAGAAAGCATGGGAGATCTTGGAAAATTCTTATTGACAAAGTGAAAAAGGTTCGGCTACAAACTCTTCAAGGTGAGTTTAAATTATTGAGTAAATATGATTTCGAATCAATTTTTGATTATTTTTTCAAGAGTTTTGGCGGTTGTCAATCAATTGAAAAGCAATGGTGAAGTTATAAGTGATATTAGAGTCACTGAGAAAATTTTTAGATCATTAGATTTTAAATTTGACTACATTATAGTAGCCATTGAAGAATCTAAGGATCTAGAATCAATGACTATTGATGAACTCATAGGTTCACTATAAGCCCATGAAGACAGGTTTAACTGGATGCTATTTCATATGACATAGTACTGATTGATGAGACTCAGACTAAAGTTAATGATAGGT
>JAABOM020059306.1:0-12974 GCA_011800125.2 Solanum clarkiae
TTTAGCTAGCAAATTTAAGCTAAGCAAGTAGGTGACTCACCTGCTAGCTTCTTAAGTCCTACAAGCACCTAAATTCTCTCACTTTGTTTAGGGTTATTATCTCCTCAATTTAACACAAAACATGTATACACTCGACCTTCTTAGGCATTAGACGCACACATCGCCCATTAACACGAGAGTCAAGCACTTTTACAAATTGGCGTTAATTTGAACAAACCATATCATGTTTCATTTAAATAATACTAGTACATGTAAAATGTGGGGTGTTACATCCTCTCCTACATAGGAACATTCATCCTCAAATGTTGGCACAATTAGATAGCTTAACCAAGTTTAAACCTTTACTTATAAAACTTTTGAGAACACACTAAGTATTCAACCACACGTACCTATTAGTGTCGTCCCAACTCTGGATGTTGAACTTCCTCTTTAACTTCAAATAAGTAAGGGTATTTTGATTTCATCGTGTCCTCGGCCTCCCATGTTATTTCTTCTGCCTGCTGATTCCTCCAAAATGCTTTCACTGAAGCTATTTCTTTATTTCTTAGCTTCTTGACTTGATGATATAGAATAGCAATAGGTACCTCTTCATAGGTGAGATCTTCTGTAATTTGTACATCCTCAATAGGAGTGATACAGGATGGGTCACCTATGAATTTTCAAAGCATTGAGATATGAAAAACCGGATTAACCATTGAAAGCTCCTGGGGTAGCTCTAGTTCATATGCAACTTTCCCGAACTTCTTAATAATTTTATATGTCCCTATGTAACATGGGCACAGTTTTACTTTCTTACCAAACCTTATAACCCCTTTCATTAGAGAAACATTTAAAAATAGCCAATCCATTACTGATAATTCCAATCCTCTCCTCCTAGCATCCGCATGTGATTTGTGATGACTTTGGGCTGTTTCTGGCCGCTGCTATGTTACCTTAACTTTTTCCATGGCTTGTTGCACTAGATCTGGCCCAAGTAAGGTGGTTTCACCCACTTCAAACCATCCAATTGGCGACCTACACGTCCTTCCATACAAAGCTTCATAGGGTGCCATCTTGATACTTTAGTGGTAGCTATTATTATAGGAAAATTCAATAAGTTGAAAATGGCCCACCCAATTACCTTTAAAGTCTAATGCACAAGCTCGCAACATATCTTCAAATGTCTGAATGGTGCATTATGATTGGCTATCTGTTTGACGGTGGAATGTCGTACTCAAATTCACTTGTGTCCCTAAACTCCTTTGGCAAGACTTCCAAAACTTTGCAGCGAATTGTGCTCCTTGGTCAGATATAATGGAGATTGGGACTCCATATAGCCTGACTATCTCTTTGAGATATAGCTTGGCACACTCTTCATTTGTATAAGCACTCTTGACCGGTAAGAAGTGTGCTGACTTTGTGAGTCTGTCAACTATTACCCATATGGAGTCAAACTTCTGAAATGAGCGAGGTAACCTGGTAACAAAATCCATATTGATCATATCCCACTTCCATGTTGGAAGCTCTATACACTGCATATAACCTCCTAACATTTAGTGTTCTACTTTCACTTGTTGGCAATTTGGACATTGAGCCGCTTGCCGGGCTCGTCGCCGACTCACCTGTATGAGTTTTCATGAATCTTTGCCCCATGTCACGCCCTTAGTCCCATTAAGGCGGACTGGCACCCGTTATCAATAAGGCTCGGGAGAACCAACCTGTATTTATGCGCTTTCCATACATATTATAAGGGACTTCTATATTCAACGTGCCTTTGAGAAAGTAAACAGTAATAACAAGCCAAAAGGAAATGCATATGGCTAGGCCGTTGGGGCCACGGTGTCTAAAGTACGAGACATGACCACACTTTAGTTTACATAGACTACAAAGCCTCTAGATCAGGAAAACTATCTGATAAGGGTCGGGACAGGCCTCGCCTCGACTAATTGTACAACACAAAAATATAAGCTCTAGACACGCAAAGCTGTGAAGTAACCTGGAGCTTGGTAACAACAGTTGGATATCCTGTACTCCTATTGGGCAGATCTACTAGCACCTGTACCTGCAGCATGAAATGCAGGTCCCCCATAAAGGACATCAGTACGAGATAATGTGATGAATATGTATGGCAGGATATACTGTATATGAAGTAACAAATCAAATGAAACTATGCACTGGTGTAGGATAAGAGATCATCTTTAGTTGTACTGTGGGATCATGTACTTTATGTTCTTTCTATTACTTTACCTTTACTGTATAATCTATGTATAGCATGTAAGACAAATGACCAGCTGATCAGTGGTAAATCTATATTGGGATCTACCCTGATTTGTCTTTTCCTTTAACCCCTTGGGCTACCCCCCGTAATACGATCTACCCTGGCTAGGTGATTCTTCCACCCCTTGGGTTACCACCCATCAATAAGCAATATAATTTATCTTTCAATTACTTTTGGGATGATTCTTTTGGTGGTCATAATATTGGAACTATAGGACTGTAGATATAGCATATGACATGTCAATAATCACAAAAGACAACACCATAATGAAAGGAGTAGGTTACACAAATAATAAAATGCATAGGAAGTAGAACAACATATGGACTTTATTTAGTAGAATGAATTTGTGTATCTTGGAATCCAAGTATGTATGCAAATTTGAAGGTGACTATGTATGGGAGCATATGGACATGTGAAAGAGTGGAGACATGATTAATAATTGTGTCGGAGTTGGTAAGTACCTTTATGTCCCAAGGATGGATCTATGTTTCATGCCAAATAATACGAAATCAAGTAGCCTTATATACCTCACTGTACGACCTCACTATTACCTCGAGATAACCTTCCCTTCCTTCAAATATTTATCTATAACATAGTAGGCGATATAACTAGCATTAACATCCAATAGATACATCTAGGCAGCCCAATCACATAAAAAACATCATACGGGCAGCAAGCGGATAATTATAAACCCGACTTTCAACCTTTCCGCCCCTAATTGTATTTTCTAATACACATTCTCATATACATATCATGTGCAGGCTATTTAAGTTCCATAATAGTCTTACAGCAGCCCACCAAGCACAACACATAATAATTCTACACAACATACAAATAGGCGGCATAACGTTACATCCCTTCGTTACATTTTGACGTCGACAATTCCAAGCCTGTTCAAACTTTGACCAAACTGTCCCCACCATGTATACACGTAAAACCAGTCCTAAAACATTTCAAAAACAGTCCTAAAATAGGTGGAGGATGTGAGACCATAGTCCTCAATTAATCAGCCCATAAATTTCTATTACGAGCACAATTACGATATAACACAAGAACTCATTTTCGCAGACTATAAGAATGGTGCAGCAGCCTTTATACATCATTAAAGAATCAATACTCATTAATAACAGTAGCCTCCCATCATAAACAATCTAACCAAAAAGAGAAAAGCTTCAAAATAAACAAGGAAAAAATGTATAACAATCTTGGAACACATGCTGTCCAAAATTTTCAGCATATACCTAACCAACATAGTCTCTTGTTTTTCATGATGAAACCTTACTAAACACACAACTATCATCACTTACCTTTACCTTCAAGGTTGGGGGCCTCCTTAAGAACCCTAAAAGCTTCTTAAGGCTGCTTTACAAAGCCATGAAAGAAGAACAAAGAATCTTTGTGAAAGCTGAAATTTTTCAAGTCTAAGAATGAATTAAATTTTCTCCTTATAACTCCTTTTAAAGAATTACTTTGACGAATTTCTTTTGCACTTTCGACCACATATTAATACACATTAAGAAGCTAGTGATGCAGCAACTTGGCCCTCACACTTGGCCCTAAATGGGTCTCAGAGTTGATGGGCCTTGGCTGCCCATTTTTCCAAATTCCTCATCACTTAGTTTGGACCCAATTAGTCAAGTGGGTTGTGACGTACTTGGGCCCTTTTATATTCATCTTGGGATGTAAGTATTTTCCATTTACGATGGTAAAACACGAGCTAAAGTTACATCCTTATCATGAACTTAATTCATAATCGGACTTGGACAAATTCAACGTTGGGCCTCGTCTCCGTTTAGCTAGCAAATTTAAGCTAAGCAAGTAGGTGACTCACCTACTAGCTTACTAAGTCCTAAAAATACCACACTTCTTTACCTTGTTTAAGGTTGTGATCTCCTCAATTTTACTTAAACCTTGTATACACTCGATCCTCTTAGGCGTTAGACGCACACATCGCCCTCTAATATGAGATTCAAGCATTTTTAAAGTAGGTGCTAATTTGAAAAGCGATATCATGTTTCATTTGCATAGTACTAGTATTGTAAGAGGTGGGGTCCCACATCCTCCCCCCTTATGAACATTCGTCCTCAAATGTTAGCACAATTAGATAGCTTAACCAAGGTTAAACCTTTACTTACATAAACTTTTGACAACATACTAAGTAATCAATCACACGTACCTATTAGTGCCCCAATTCTGCATATTGGACTTCATCTTTAGCTTCAAATAAGTAAGGGTATTTTGATTTCATCGCGTCCTCGGCATCCCATGTTATTTCTTCTACTTGATGGTTTCTCCAAAGTACTTTTATTGAATCTATTTCTTTATTCCTTAGCTTCTTAACTTGACGATCCAGAATAGCAACAGGCACCTCTTCATAGGTGAGATCTTTTGTAATTTGCATATTCTCAATAGGAGTTATACGGGATGGGTCGCCTATGCATTTTCGAAGCATTGAGACATGGAAAACTGGATGAACCATTGAAAGCTCTTGGGGTAATTCTAGTTCATATGCAACTTGCCCAAGCTTCTTAATAATTTTATATTGCCCTATGTAACGTGGGCTCAATTTTCCTTTCTTACCAAACCTGATAACCCCTTTCATTGGAGATACCTTTAAAAATACCCAATCCCCTACTGAGAATTCCAGTCCTCTCCTTATAGCATCCACATATGATTTGTGATGACTTTGGGCTATTTTTAGCTGCTGCTATATTACGTTATCTTTTTCCCTATCTTGTTATACTAGATCTGGCCCTTGCAAGGTGGTTTTTTACCCATTTCAAACCATCCAATCGACGACCTACATTTCCTTCCATATAAAGCTTCATAAGGTGCCATCTTGATACTCGAGTGGTAGCTATTATTATACGCAAATTCAATAAGTGGCAAATGGTCCGCCCAACTACTTTTAAAGTCCAATGCACAAGCTCACAACATATCTTCAAGTGTTTGAATGGTGTGTTCTGCTTGAATGCCTATTTGAGGATGGAATGTTGTACCAAAATTCACTTGTGTCCCTAAACTCCTTTGGAAAGACTTTCAAAACTTAGTGAATTGAGCCCCTTGATCAGAGATAATGGAGATTGGGACTCCATATAGTCTGACTATCTCTTTGAGGTATAGCTTGGCATACTCTTCAGCTGTATAATCACTCTTGACTAGCAAGAACTGTTCAGACTTTGTGAGTCTGTCAACTATTACCCATATGGAGTCAAACTTCTAAAATGAGCGAGGCAAACTGGTAACAAAATCCATATTGATCATATCCCACTTCCATGTTGGAAGCTCTATACATTGCATATAACCTCTTAGCATTTGGTGTTCTACTTTCACTTGTTGGTAATTTGGACATTGAGCCACAAATTCTTCAAGGTCCTTTTTTATGCCTCCCCACCAAAACATTCCCTTCAAGTCATGATACATCTTAGTTGATCCTGATAGGATGGAATATCGGGAATGATGGGATTGTTCCATTATCCTATTCCTTAGCCCATTAATATCAGGCACACATAATCTATTTTGGCAATAAAGTACTCTATTTTGTCTAAGTTCAATCCCTTCATCGCACCTTGATGCAACCTTTCCTTAAGTCATCATAAAATAGGATCCTCGAACTATATTTCTTTCACCTCCATTACCAACGAAGACTCCACAGCATTATGCACAACAACCCCTTCCTTTGGAGTTTGAAGAAGGCAAAGTCCCAAACTAGCTAGTCGATGTAGATCCTTAGTCACTCCTTGACTTACCACGGCTTGATCACTAGTATTCATGATTGGCTTATGACTCAGACCATCAGCTACCACATTTTTCTTCCCTCGATAATATAGTATATCAACGTCATAATCCTTTATTAGCTCTAGCTATCTCCGCTGTATTATGTTTAGGTCTTTCTACTTAACAATGTATTGTAGGATTTTATGATCAGTATATATATGAATGTGAACCCCATACAAATAATGGCACCATATTTTTATAGAAAACACAATCGACGGTAGCTTAAGATCATGAGTTGGGTATTTTTCCTCATGTGGTCGTAGTTGTCTAGATGAATAAGCAATTACCCTACCATGCTGTGTCAGTACACACCTTAAGCGAACTCCTAAAGCATCACAATACACTGCACAAACCTTTGTGCCTTCTGTAAGTACTAGCCCGGGTGCAGAAGTTAGCTTATTTTTCAGCTCCTGGAAGCTCCTTTCACATGCATCATTCCATTGGAACTTGGTTGCCTTATGTGTCAACTTTGTTAGAGATGCAGAAATAGAAGACAAACCTTCAATGAACCTTCTATAATAGCCTTCCAACCCTAGGAAGCTCCGAACTTCCATGGGTGTTGTTGGCTCCGCCATCTTTCACAGCCTCTATCTTTTGTGAATCAACCCTTATTCTCCCATCTGACACAATATGACCCAACAATGCCACTGATTTTAGCAAAAATTCACATTAAGAAAACTTGGCATACAACTTTCGATCACGAAAAACCTGTAACACTTGTGGTAAGTTATTTGCGTGGTCCTCTTATGGTCTTGAATATACCAAAATGTCATCTACAAATACTATCACGAACACATCCAAGAATGGCTTGAATATCGTATTCATCAGCTCCATAAAACCTGTTGGTGCATTTGTTAGCCCAAATGACATAACAAGAAATTCAAAGTGACCATAGTGTGTTGTGAAAGCTATCTTGGGTATATCTTTCTCCTTCATGCTCACTTGGTGATAATCTAACCTCAAATTAATTTTTGAAAAGCACTTGGCACCCTATAACAGATCAAATAGATCATCAATCCTGGGGATGGGGTATTTATTCTTAATTTTCACCCTATTCAATTGTCGATAGTCCATACACATTCTCAAGGTGCCATCCTTTTTATGTACAAATAACACTGGTGTACCCAAGGGGACACACTAGGTCTTATAAAACCCTTCTCCAATAAGTCTTTTAACTACTCTTTTAATTCATGCAATTCCGCCGGGGCCATTCTATATGGAGGGATGGAAATAGGTTGAGTGATTGGAAGTTAGTCAATACCAAAATCTTCCTCTCGTTCTAGAGGTAAGCTGGAAGTTCTTCAGTGAACACATCAACCAATTCATTTACTACTGGAACTGATTGAAGAGTTGGAGTTTCTGCCTCCATATCCCTTACTCTAACTAAATGACATATATACCCCTTAGATATCGTCTTCCCGGACTTAAAGTAAGAGATAAATTTACCGTTTGGCGCCCCAATATTTCCTTCCCATTCAAGAACTACCTTATTTGGAAAGTGGAAGTACACTCTCTTAGTTTGGCAATCCATGGTGGCATAACAAAAAGCTAGCTCAATAAGGTCAGCCAATATGTCACAATCACAAACAGTTACTCTACAGTCATAATAAATCCTTCTAGTCATAATAGATTCACTGGTTAGGGTGGACACTTCAAATGGTTTGTTCAATAATTAGGGTGTTCTCTTAAGCTCTCCAGCAACTAATTGAGTGATGTATGATAGTGTAGAACCAGGGTCAATAAATGCTTATACATTATGTGAAAAGATGGACAATGTACCTGTGAACACATCGGGAGAAGCTTCAAAATTTTGCCGACTCCCGAGAGCATAAGTGTGATTCTTAACTCTGCTAGAGCTAGTTGCCCCTCTAACACCTCTACCATGACCCATAGGTGCTTGTTGACCCCTACCTAATGGAGGAACTGACGATGATGATGCAATAGCGGATCCAGTAGGTTGTGCTATATCACCCATACGTCTCCTTGGGCAATCTCTCAGCATATGCACCTAGCGCACCACACCAATAACAAGCGTCTGTCCCAACATGACATATACCTAAATGACTTCTTCCATATTATTTATAAGGCTGCGTAGGGGTCATATGATGGCCTGCTGAATAACCTGTTGTCCGGGCACCTTGCCCTTCACTTCTTGGACCAAACTAGTTTCTCCTAGGCCCCTAAAGTTGTGGTGGAACACCGGCTGCAAAATAGGAGGATGATGGCCTAGGTGGTCTATTAGAAAATCGAAGCCTAAGCTCACCTTGGGATGGTGTAAACTACCCCGTAGATCTGGCCTTTTTGGATTGCCCCCTTTCCAACTCTTGTGTCTTTCTTCTCTGCCTCGGATCCTCTAATTTCTGTGCAAAATCTTGCATCCTCGCTATATCTATGTCTTTATTCAAGGAAGCAATGGTACAGTCTTTGACCATATATGTATCCAATCTATCCATATATTGATGAACTCTATCTGCCATAGTAGCAACTATATTAGGAGCATACCTAGCCCCGAAATTAAATTGAAGGCTATACTCCTCACGCTCATATTACCTTGGTGGAGATTCATTAACAGATCTGCACGGGCCTCTCAGATCTCTAATGGAAAGTAATGGTCAAGAAATGACCCTTTGAACTCCTTTTAGGTAGTTGGAGGTGTATCTATACCCTTAGATTGCTTCCAAGCTTTATACCACAATATAGCCACATCCTTCAACCTATATGTCGCTAACGCGATAGCTTATGTACTACTCATATGCATAACATCTAAAGTGTATTGAATCTGATCAATAAAGTCCTAGGGATCTTCATTAGGATATGACCCGGTGAAGGATGGAGGGTCCAAATTAAGGAAGTCACATATCCTGGTGCCAGCTGCCCTATTCACACAACTTGTACCTATAGCTAGGCCTTCCTCTCTTTGACCTTGGCCAGCAACTGTACGAGTCAATAGTTAGACCGCATTCCTCAGATCCTACACTGTAGCATCGATAGGTGGTTCTGGGGGAATTTCACTACTTCCTGGTTCATCAAGAGTAGAATGAGTTGGAGATGTCTGTGATAGAGGCTCATATTGAGCCTAATTTTGTTGTCTCACCTGACGATACCAACCACCACTTCTACTCTCTTCCCTTTACCTTTGTTTTTCCTGGTTTCTGGCGTACTTGTTGTACAAAACAATTTAGGGGTTAGACATAATTCACCTATTATGCTTGGCTCTATGGTGCGATCTAAAGAATGAAAAGAAAGCAACAACTCCTAAATGCCACATAGTCTCCTACGTATAAATGTGGTGCACAACATATCGATAAACAAGACTCTACATAGACACAGCTTTGTAGACTTCCTAAGATGACCAGCTCTGATACCACTTCTGTCACGCCCTTAGTCCCATTAAGGCGGACTGGCACCCGTTGCCGATAAGGCTCGGGAGAATTAACCTGTATCTATGCTCTTTCCATACATATTATAAGGGATTTCTATATTCAACATACCTTTGAGAAAGTAAACAGTAATAACAAGTCAAAAGGAAATGCATATGGCTAGGCCGTTGGGGCCATGGTGTCTAAAGTATGAGACATGACCACACTTTAATTTACATAGTTTACAAATTCTCTAGATAAGGAAAAGTATCTGATAAGGGTCGGGACAGGCCCCGCCTCGACTAACTGTACAACAAAAAAAATATAAGCTCTAGACACGCAAAGCTCCGAAGAAACCTGGAGCTTGGTAACAACATCTGGATATCCTATACTCCTACCAGGGAGATCTACTAACACCTATACCTGCAACATAAAATACAAGTCTCCTGTAAGGGAAGTCAATACGAGATAATGTACTAAATATATATGGCGGGATATACTGTATACGAAGTAACAATTCAAATGAAACTATGCACTGATGTAGGATAAGAGACCACATTTAGTTGTACTCTGGGATCATGTACTTTATGTTCTTTTTATTACTTTACCTTTACTGTATAATCTGTGCACAATATATAATACAAATAACCAACTGCTCAGTGGTAAATCTATATCGGGATCGGCCCTGGCTAGGCTTTCCCTTTAACCCCTTGGGCAACCCCCCATGATAGGATTGACCCTAGCTAGGTGATTCTTCCACCCCTTGGGTTACTACCCATCAATAAGCAATATACTTTATCTTTTAGTTACTTTTGAGATGTTTCTTTTGGTGGTCATAATATTGGAACTAGAGGACTATAGTACAACATATGACATGTAAATAATCACAAAAGACAACACCATAATGAAAGGAGTAGGTTACATAAATAATGAAATGCATGCTTCCATAGAACCTTTTACATGTGTAGGAAGAGATCATTATTAGTAGACAAGGCCTACCACCTCTTTGGCGAGTTAAAGTACAAACCACTCAATGCTTGCATGGGTCTACTACCTCCCGAGTGAGGCAATTGATCAACTTCCAACACTATAAATACTTTTCATGAAATCAACACATTTATGCCATCTTTTAATCATCATAAAGTCATACAAATCATAGGTCATGCAACAGATCATCAATGTCTCAAGAACCCTCAACCGGGAATTTTATCAAACACTTGGTGGGTGTGTAATGCTTGTATAAAACCATGCAACTAAAGAGTGAAATCATATAATAAATCTTGAAGTAAATCATCTCACCATTACTTGGTAACACCATCATACAATATACATCAAAACCCTTCATCAAATCTCAAGATAGATTAAAGATTCATTGCTCAAAACATGCTAAAACAGTCACACTTTTACAAAACCCCAATATAATTCATAGTCAAATTCATAACAGAAGGCCCATAAGAAAAATCATCTTAGAAACATGAAATTTGTGTGAAAAAGGAAGCTTCGACACCATGGGTGAAAGGATTCAATGGTTGAAATCCATATATCTTAACTTTAGAGAATTCGTGATGAAGATCGAAAATGGAGGCTTGAAGTTTGACTGACATTCTTAAGATCCGGATGAATTTTGGGACTTAAAATTTTGGGTGAAACATTTGTCTAAGTGTCTGGAAGAGTATTGGTGAATGTCTTGTATAGTATGAAGGTGAAATATGGCTAAATATAGGTATTTTCATGCATGGCAAGACTTAATCCCAAAACCCGAAAAGTCTTGTACCAAACTAAATAAAAATTGCACAAAAACACACTGAACGTGCCTTTGGCGCGAACCTCACTAGAAATCGCTTTTTGGAAAAACTGAAATTATGATTCATTTGCTCTAAAATCGGGGTTAGAACCCATTTCCCAATCACTTTTTTCCCTTAATAAAGAATATGAAGACAAAATTTTGATATCACGCACGGATTTTGAGATATAAGAAAATTATGACACCAAACACTTCCGAGGCACATTTTCGATCACTTTTTGGGGTCATTTCATTTTCTGTGTGATCTATGTTTATCTTCTTCTCCATTCGCCGGTCACATCTAGGACCTAGGCTTGGGTCCCCACCTTTGTCACGAGCTAAACCTAGGGCCTAGACGTGACCGACGAATGGGTAACCCGAAGGAACCCCAAACGAGCCTCATAGCATATCATTACACATCCTTGGTCGCGGAAGAAATTTAAATAACAATATGGGATAAGCATAAACAAGGGGAAGTGGGACTAAGCGAGAGATAGAGAAAGAGAGTAATACTTAAATACCATAGATGAGTTAAGCTAAAGCATAATACACAACTTGAAAACATGTAACTTTCATAGAAATGGAAGATTGGGCTTCATAGGTAAAAGGTACCCATGAATGAAACCCATATACCTTAGACCTAGAAGCACGAAGAATCGGGCTAACCATCATTATATCCATGGGAAACTATCCTCCGTATGCAACCTTGCCAAACTTCCTCTACACTCTATAAGGACTCACAACTAAAACTCATTTGTCAACGTTAACCACACCTAGTTCACTTAGTACCAAGTCACCATCTCTTCCTTCGGAGAAGACCTCCAACTTTATCAAGACGGAAATCAACGCCTTACTAAACTAGACCCCCTTCAATCGGTGAAATCCTCCAACTACCTTCTTTCCACCCAAAGGCCTCCACTTTTCATAATTGGCGAGCGACCTTACCTTCTCCGAATTCACAACATCACCCTCAAATTATTCGCAAGCCCTCCCACACTATCGAAAACAAAAGATATCATAAAGGACATCAAGGACTCATTTAACACCGGAAACAACTTAATAGAAATAACTTAGGCTCAGCACCCCTAACTCTTACAATATGATGAATGCAATCCTTGGAGAGCAATTGAACCTTAAAACAGGAAATAGACGTAGCCCTTCACAACCACCTTACAAGCCCCCACTCATAGACGGGTTATTAGGGAATCGGAATCTAACTCTATGGGTCCTACCACCAATGGAGATACAACACGTATGTAATTAATCCATCCTAAGTATATTCGTCAAAATCCGCCATATGTAATCTAACAAAACCATAAGTCAAGACCTACATGCAACATAACCACAAAACAATTTCCATTGACCTTTGTCGCAACATAGATATACTAATGGGAAGGCTTAGGCCTAAGACCTAAAAGCCTTGGACCGAAATAAAATAACTGGGCACAAAATAAGCTAGTTACTTTCATAATAAATAACACCCATAAGTAAATCAACTTAAATCATGCATTTTTTAGTAAAAGGAAGTTTGGGTATCATGGGTGAAAGGAACCCATGAAGGAAACCCACACATATACATTCCTTTAATCATTATATACATACATTCCTTTTCATCATCACTTGGGCATCACATACATACATAATCTCATCACAATTTCATCATCATATAATCATTATAAAATCATTCAACTCATAAGACATGCATTGGACTTTCAATTCTTCAAGAAACCCTAGTCGCACGTTTTATTAAACACTTAGAGGGCGTGTAGTGCTAGTGTAAAGAAATGCAATTCAAAAG
>JAABOM020059307.1:0-12974 GCA_011800125.2 Solanum clarkiae
CAAAACCCCAACATAGTTCATAGTCAAGTTCATAATAGAAGACCCATAAGTAAAATCAACTTAGAAACATGTAATTTAGGTAAAAAGGAAGATTGGGCACTATGGGTGAAAGGACCTAATAGTTGAAACCCACGAACCTTGACTTTAGAGAATCCTTGATGAGGATCGGAAATTGAGACTTGAAGCTTGAGTGAAATCCTTAAGATCTCGATGAGTTTTGGGACTTGAACTTTGGGGTGTAATATTTCTTTAAGTGTTTGAGAGAGTATTGAGGAATGTCCTGTATGATATGAAGGTGAAATATGGCTAAGTATAGGTATTTTTACGTATGGGAAGACTTAGACCCAAGACCCAAAAGTCTTGAACCGAGCTAATAAAAACAGTCCATAAAATACATTGAGGCGAGCCCTTGGCGCGTCATGCCTTGGGCGCTGTTCTTCACTGGAAATCGTCAACTTTAGAATTTCAAATTTTGATACAGTTGCTCTAAAATCAGGATTACACCCATTTCCCACTCTACTTTTTCCCCTGAACTAGAATATGAAGTCAGATTTTTTATATCACGCATGAATTTTGAGATATATGAAAATTACGAATTCGGGCACTTCCGAGGCACATTTCGGGCACTTTTTGGGGTCGTTTCACTAACTCGAAGGGATTTCATTTGACATGTTATGGGCCATTTAGTTCCAAGTGTGCTAAAAGTTATGCTCGTTTAAAATTGACCCTTGCATGAACCAATATCCAAAACTCAACTCGTAGAGAAGTTCTGAACTCGTCTAAGTACTAGAAGTCTCCCATGATCCTAACACACTCCCCACCTTCACAAATAAAGCTTGAAGCATGGATATATAAGAGTATGGAGTTACGGGGTGTCACACAAGTGTAGTATGCCTTGGTCTCAAACTCCACACTATGGCCCTCACACCCCACGCAAGTCCAAGTGCCACTTCAAGGAGACTCCACATGGTCCATATAGAACCATACGGACCGTGAAGGCCCCATGAAGCGTCACCTTGGTCCAAAACTTTTTTGAAATAAAATTTCCAAGCTCTAGTGAGGTCGTACAAAGTCTGAGTCCTTACATATTATGAGATTGTTGAGTCTTGGAGGAGTATTGAGCATCAACATGAGTAAGAGTAAGTCCAACTCGAACTTAATAAATACGTGGCCAGCGTAGGAGAGAGTTGAACTGCAAAATTAGCTATTTCCCTATTGTCCCAAAAAGGGGCCTAGACATTATTGATTATGGTCTACTAATGGGATGTCGTATACCCTTGCAAGGTATTGGATGGATGTGGCAATGACATTGCTTAGTTGTATCATCATTGGCTCACAGGTGGTGGTTTTCGATTAGAGGAACTACCATATAGGTCTTAACAGTACTTTAAGTATCTTTGGTTCGATGGTATATGAGTGGTCATTTCCTAAACTGCATTCTTACTTTAGACTCTTGACTTGCTGGTTGAATTTCCTACTTCTTGAGTTGAGTTATTTGAGTTGATGTTATTCATCTTTTACATATTTCTTTCTAACATTTTACATACTTGTATATTCCATGTACTGACGTGCATTTGGGCCTGCATGTTTTCGTGATATAGATAAAGGTATTAATGATCATCAATAGGCCCCCCATTTACAACCCATTGCATTCAGCTAATTAGTGATTCCTCCATTGCTTTTGGAGGATTTTATGTTTTCTCTTCCAGCTTTGAGTTTATTCTTTTAATTTATTTTGATGTAGCCATGGACCATAATTGGAACCACTTAGTCCGATGATTAGAGGCTTCATGGACTAGACTATCGAGTTATGATTGGACGTTATTTTGGCTAATTTCTTTCGCACTACTCTTACTTAGTTGATGGATAGATTATTTGGCCTTTACCCTTTGATTTTCGTTTTACTATTGCTTTTTATTAAGTACTGTTAATCATTGATGCCTTCCGCTTTAGATTGTGATTGAACGAATGTGATGAAGCCGAGCAGTTCGCTTAGGGACTAGCAATAGTCTCTAAGGTGCTGGCCACGCCAAAGTTACCCTTCCGGGGCATGACAGCAGGAAAGCCAACTCTGATACAATGTAAAATATCGAGCCAAACGGATCACTTTCCTTGTCATCTTATTCCAAGAATAAGAACAATTTATAGGTGTACAAGTAAATCTATCTAAGGAAATAAAATCAAAAACGACTCCTAAATATCCCTAATATCCCTAAATATCACTACCTGCAATTATAATATAAATATTAGATATGACTGTAAATTTTGTAATAAAAATTAATGTAGAAGCCGAAGCTATTGAAGGAAGCGACATAATCGACCACATTATGAAAGTAAGTAGAAACAAACTCTTGTGTGCATCACTAGCTATAGGCACTGCAAATGATGTTTTTTGATACTAGAGGTAATTATTGCACCTGTAAGCCATGTTCTTGTCACCACTACATGGAACAAAAATAATAAATTAATTTTTTATTTTTATTCATTCTTCTTGATGTGATTATTTCGTTGTATGCTCTATATTGGTCATAAATAGACAAAGTTGTTTTAAGTTAAGACAATTGCTTAGAGAAGCAAATTGTATAAAGCATGAAAAAAGTAGCAACATGGAGTTGCTCAACTACTATTAATATATCTGGATCATATAACACATAGTTCTTTCTTTCTTTTCACCATGGCCTTCTTAAGGTCACAAAAGTATTAGGAATCTAAGCAAAAATTTTGATAAACTACAACTTTGTAGCTACCGTCAAATAGAACTGGAGAAATATTAACATCTGATGAGCGTAAGTTGATATCAAAAAACTCTAAAACTAAGTTCCCTTCCCTTTTTTAAAAAAAAATAATTATTTGATTAAATTATTACAAAATGAAGAAATCATGATTTGAGATAATAAATAAATATATTGATACCAAAATTTTCCCCCTTTCCTTCTTGTTTATTTCATTGAATTTATTACAAAATGAAGAAATCATGATTTGAGATAATAAATAAATATATTGATACCAAAATTTTCCCCCTTTCCTTCTTGTTTATTTCATTGAATGTCTAAATTATTAATAAGTTGAATACTTTATATTTTTTCTACTATTTTTATTTTAGCACTATATTTTCAATATTATTATCTATTATTGCTACTATTACTTAGATTTTAATTTATTATTATTACTATTATTAGTATACTATCCATTTATGACGAGGGTTCCCAGGAACAGTCTCTCTAGTTCTATGAAGTGGTGGTAAAGTCTGCTCACATTCTACCTTCCCCAGATCCCACTTGTGGGATTCCACTGGGTATGTTGTTGTTGTTGTTGATTAGTGTACTGTCAATACTATGACTATTTCTTTATTATCATCTTTCTTAAAATCGGTTGTCATTAATTTATTTCAAGGTTCGTACTTATTGAACTAATTATAATAATTTACATTTTGTATAATTGTCGTCACATGACCTGATCAATTCGATCAGGCACTCGCCATCTACTTTCATTGTTCATTTGACAACACGGAAAAACCATTGTTCAACTCTTTGAATATTACATTTTGTATAATTATCGTCATTACATAATATATATTGCGCTAATTATTAATTTAAAAGTTCAAAAAGAACTAATATAAAGGATGAAAAAGTCATAAAAATTCAGTCATATATAGTCAAACTAAACTCTTAAATAGACCATATAATCAGTCCAATTGGCCCACCTTCCTAACCCTAAATGACTCCTATTGTGGCAATAAATCATTGCACGCCCTTTGCTACAAAAATAATTATCTTTCCATTTTTATAATCCCAACATTCACCCTCCCTCATCTTTTTTCTACTTTCATCTTCTGATGCAATCTCTGCAAGAATTAATGATTTTGCTGTCTTTTAGTATAGAAGCTTCCCGATGTTCACCTTTGACCAGATTTAAAATTCAAAACTTTTCAATTTTCCACCATCTTGAAAAGGTTTGATCCCTAATTTTCAATCCCTCTCCTATGAATAAACTTCACAATTTCTCGGCAAAAAAAAAAAGAAAAGAAGAAGATACATAAACTTGGACACCCACAAGGACACCATTTTATTACATCCACATATCTTCTTGCAAAACATTCTTTGTTCTCCTCTCAGTATTGCTAAATTTTGTTTCAACGAATGTAGATTTGAGACCTATGAGAACCCCTTAGTTCACTGTGCACAAAAATATATGATCTAAATCTTATTTTATTTTTTGATAGTTTAATGTATTTTGCGACTTAAAGGTCTTGTATTTTGCTTTCTCTGGTGGTAAAAAAATCTCCCCTGCCAAAAAATTGTGTATTGCTTTATTTGTTTAAATATTTTATGCATTTTATCTTTATAGACTAGAAATTGTTTCTAAATTATTTGAACAACTGCCTATGTATCTATTGCAGCATGCATATCATTGCATTCAAATATTATTAGAATTTATGGCGATTGTGCAAATATACTTTACACTGGATTCTAATAATGAGCTCGATTGCATTTGAGTTCAATTTATTTGCCTTAAATAGACTTTCCCATGTTATTTGATGCGGATAATGTTACATGAATTATACATTAAAGTGTTTGTCTATGTGTTGCGTATGAGGTAGAGTAAAAAGGGTTGTGAATTTTGGGTTAGATCCTATTATTTTAAAGTAGTTTTGCGGCTTTTTATTGTTGAATAGAGAATTTTTTTTTCATGATTTCTTGAAGATAATAATACATACATGCTTCCTCCCTTAATAGATTTGATAGTGATCTTTTAAATATTTAATCATCTCACCTTCTAAAAAGCATGGTTACTGATTTTGATTGAAATTTCTTTATTTTGGTTTTTTTTCCTTCTTCTTTAATGGCTTAGAGATATGGCAGATTGTATGATTTTATATTTGGAAAAGATCTTGGTCTTCTAACATGAGTATTTCATTTTAATATAGTGAGTGAGTGCATCTTTGCCTTGTTAATTTTTATCATTCCCCTTCTTTACATGTACACTTAAAAGCAAATGGTTGATTCGAGACTCTCATCACGAATGGAGTCTCAAGGCATTGAGGCAAGACTTAATGCTACTATCACTTGAAGTCATCCTATATCTTCTTTCTCAGATACACACCAAATAGAAAGAAAGCAAGTCAAAATTGCTTGGATCTACTTGGTCTCGTAATTCCATTTTCTTTTATTATTCACTCTTTTTAACTCTTTACGATTAATTGTTAATGCATGTGTTTTTGGGTTTTATTTAAAGTTTTGGGATTAGCTTTTGGAACTTATGATTAACATCATTCAGTTATGGAATTTCTTTATTCACTTAAAAGTTTTTTCTTTAACTCAAAATAAAATTACTTTTTTTAATCACATAAGAGAGGGCTTTTTACTTTTAAACTTAAGAAACCAGCGTAACTACTTTAAAAATTTTTCTCATTTTCTCATTTTGCATCCAAATACTTTTGTGAAAAACAAACCACAACAATGTTTTTGCCCAACTCTTTTTAGTTAGATTTGTAGATTTTACAATGAAAATGTTATTCATTAACTTGTAAGTTCTTGAATTCATTGGGATCCTGAACCTTCCTTTCTAAATTAGTCAGCGCTTAGAGTTAAATGGATTTCTTAAATTCTGTTAAAGTCAAATTTTGCCTCGAGTTATTTTAAGAAAAATTGTTTGCAAATAATATGAAGTCCAGAAATTATTCTAATTCATTTGGTACACTGAACGATCTTAATGATTTACTGTTAAAAATAAAGATTTCAATGAAAAAAATGTTTTCTGTACAACAAGGCCACACTTTTTTATGATTGTCTTGTTTCATGTATTCAAGTGCATAGGTTCTCTAATTCCACATTATTTTAAAACACGTAAAACTTACTGCTTTCTTCTATTAAGTACGTAATCCTGGCCCCTTCTTTTTAAGATTAGTTGAACCCGAATCTTAAGGCCTTAAAATGGAGTTTAACTTTAAACAATTTTAGATCCCCTAATTCACTGTAAATAATTCAGTGTCAACTCCTAAAATAGTAATTAAATTTAAAAATCACCGATATGTTGTACACTATTTTGACCTAGTTAAAATAAGATACAACAAAACAACTTAACAAAGGGGATATTAACTTTCTAATCAGGCCAAGTTCAACCTGATACTATGTACAACCATTCAAACATTGAGATCAAGGAAAAGCGACACTTCATCATTTTGATATATGCACTCATTATCAGTATGGGGTGTGAATCAGTTGTTTCTAACATCAGCTTTCATTTCCTGAAATTTCAATGACACAACTGATATGTCACATGACAATTAAATCATGTAGGTCTGCTTAAACTAAGGGAAAAAGAAATGCAGATTTAGAAAGTAGCAGAAGCAGGGCTATCCCATGCATAGTCTATATTTAACATGTACCAAAGATGAATCTTGTCATAGTTAATTCAAAACACAAGCTTTACATATGAAGTATAACCATGCCCTTCTCTAAGTCTAACTAATAGGCACATCTCTTGCTTTCTTTTTCTCTCTCCTGATAATATTTTTCCACAATTTTTTTCAGAAGTTACCTTGGCCTAAGATTCATATATCCATTGCTTCCTAAATTAATGCAATGGCTCTCTAGGTTATTTCTGTGTTTTAGCTCTTTTTCATCAGTTAAAGCCTTTCTACAGAGACCCCAGGTCATTTATGCCTTGCTAATACTGATAGCTCGGTCGCATATTTGTTTTTTTAGTTTTTGTGCAGTTTCCATATTGGAAGTCCTGTTGTGGCTTGAAAAGTTCATTTTGAGTTAAAATCCAGGAAAATGGCATTAGAATAAAATTCTGACAGTTTCATCAGCTCCGAAATGACTAAATTAGGCTAGATGTATGGTTGACTCAAGAGCTGTGTGTCATGACCCGACTTTATAGCTCATGATGCTGACTACCTTACCGCTGATAGGCTAGCCTAATCCTTGACTCAGAATAGCTAGTAACGGGTGTGAGAGAAATGGGTAACCCTGCTGAAATCAACTGATAACCAATATGAAGTGATAGAACATATACTTGATATATCAGTCTACAACATACTAGACAAGCCTCCAAGACCTGGAAGTCACCTGTACAAAATTACTATAGACGCGATATAACATAACTGAGTCTGAGTACGTCTAGACATATACAAGCCAAAATAATACACAAAGCAAGTCCCAAATAACAAAAGACAACCAATTATACAGATGGAGACCAAAAGGATCCAGAGACGTCCAATGCTCACCACTAGCCTTTAAAAAGGTTCTCTTTTGACTCTTTTAGAAATGGATTTTTTTTCTAAGAAAAAGGGTAATCTTCCCCATTTTATAAATGGAAAACGTCCAGCAGCCATTTAAGAGTTCTATAAGACTTTTAAGGTAAGAAATAGCCCCTTCTGGCTTGATTCTTCCTTGCATCAAATTTGGAGATATCCTCCTCGTTGCAAGATTTGTTTTGTGCTATCTCTTATTATTTTTCATTATGGTTGAAAGAATTTTTTGTGTCAATTAATCTAAGTACATGATTGAGTCACTTTGAAGTGAGGTTGTCTACCTAGTTGTCTCAGAATTGCATGGCTTAAAGATGCAAATTGGCTTCTACGACCTAGGTTTGTCTTAGTGCATTTTCTTCAAGTTGTTGGGATGGTGTTTGGCCCTTGAGTCAGATTTTTGTTCTCAACAAATTGAGTCTTTTTGACTGAGGTTAGTTCCATCCAATCGCCTCACTCAAGTTTTTATATTTTTGTTATTTTATCGATTTTTGGGGCCATAAGGTAACATTTGAGAGTCGTGACTCGAGGCAGCCGAGTTGTTGCGAGCCTTTTTGAATTGTATATTTATGCTATTAAGTTATGGTGGGTTGGGACAGTTTTCTCTCCTGTTTGCAGAGTACAAGTTTGCCTGCTATAAATGGCCATGTCGAAATTCAACTTGATTTTATTGGAAACTTCAAGCTGCGATATTTTACTCAATTTGATGGAATAGCTACTACCCAAATTGTCAAATTCCAAAAAGGATTGTCACTTTTGTGTTGGATTGTTTAGTATTGTTTTGGTCCTCGAATTGAGCTCTAATTTAAGATACGCACTTAGATAGCTATATGAATCATTATACAGGATTTGTTTTGGAATTTCGAATGCGGGTCCTACCTTTTCCTACTTTTTAACCCAGGACTTGATCTTTTCCATGTATCTTGAGATTTTGTTATTGATACGACCGTACTTATATCACAATCCTATTAGTTACAGATTGATAGTATTTTGAGGCTGCATGGAAGGGCAAGGCTTCTGCAAATTGGGTTGGAGCGTACGTGATTAGCATTCAGGTAGGCTATAGCTTCCCTTCTTATAGATTGAGTTAGAATATGTGAATCGAGTCTGAGTAGCATGAATATTGAGCAGGAAACTAGTATGAGGCCAATAATTGGGGTTGATAGAGTATTTGTTTGACATTTTGAGATTGATGTAATATGATGCATTGGTTATCTGTTGTAATTCTGGTTATCTCATGATTGTTTGGACCTTAGCCTAGGCTTAGGCTAGTGATGCCCTAGGCATGCGTTGTTCAGAGCCGGTAGACTGATATATATATTCATCTAGTGTGACTTGAGAGGCGTAGATCCTTATAGATAAGACCAACAAAATTAAGTTTGTAGACTTGATACCTAACATAGGCCATGTTGTGATGAGAACCCGAATATCCACATGATCCATATTACTTCTAAGAAAAGTTCCCGCAATGTACCAGAGGTTGCTCAGATTTGGAAGTGACAGTGAGCCATAATGGAGCTCAAAGTCAGATCTCCTACAATCTGAGGCTTGTGCATTTCCCGTGATAAGTTATTAATCCTTCTAATATAAACTAGACCCCCGGGGTTTAACTGCATACTATATACCCCTGGTTTGAGGCCATATCATTTGAGGCAGTCATGTTGGATTATATCTATGGTCTGAGGCCATTATCAAACTATATATCGCAGTGTCTTACCATATTCATGGTCCACGTCCATGTCGGGTCTATAGCCTAAGTCTGAGGACAGGTCATTGCTTGAGTCTAAGGCCACGTCACAACCTAGGTCTGAGGCCAGGAGCACCTGAAGTCTGAAGCTAGACTGGGTTACTTCATTGGGGTTGAGATTACTTGGATGTCATTTGATTATGAGTCCGCCTTGACATTGCTAGGTGTCACCATGACTTGTCAAGTTGAGTTGTGACAATTTAATTGCTTAATAACTTGCAAATCAATAATTATATCCACAACAAAAGCAAATGCAAGTGTATCAAGCTCTTGACATTGTTTCCCTACGAAGATTAGCTATTCCTAGTTTAAATCAATTGGCTACACTAATAGGTTTCATCTAACTTGAGTTGCATATAACAAATATGGTTTAACTTGAAATGCAATAATCATGAGTTCTCATCTAATTTGAATTTCATGACTTGCGAGTTGTACTGTTCAATATTAGAAAGGTAAAAGACAATTATACAGCATCCTCTGAGTTTCTGCACCCTTCACCTTTGCTATGTCCACGATCATTTTGTAAATTAGAGAAACTAAGCTCAAGAGATTAATTGACTCCACAGAAACAAGATCGAATCCAATCATAGTCAACTCTGTAGTTGTGATTGATTCATCCTTCAAATTGTACAACAAGAAAGTTTTTCCATACCTGAATTTTTTTTTATCTTTATTTGAAATTAAAAGGGGTGGACTAAACACAAACATCACTTGAGGATGATGATACTTGAAGTTTAACATCCTTCTTCAAGATTCTTTAATTCAATACTCCTTCATAACTCAGACAACTAAGTCAGATCCTTTATAATTACTATTACATATCACAGAAAGATTATTTTCAAAAAGTTGTAGAACAAAAAACACGGTGTTCTTCACTATACAAAGAATGCTCTACCTTTTCCCATTTCTCATTGACCAAATCAAGAGAAATGAAGTTCCAACTCTTATGCCAAAAAGAACCAATATAATAAAACCAATAAGCCCAATTAAGAATCGTATTCACAAATTTGCGACAATTAAGTGATTTCACCCAATCTTGAGGAAAATGGCCATCTTTTAGACTATAAATTTTGACCTCGACTTCAACGAAAGACAAACTTCCATGAATGGTGACAATTGTCACTACCTTAAAGTCATCATGAAATTCATCATACAAAAATCAAAACTGAAACAGGATGTATCCCGAAATTTTTTGTAAAATTAGGCAATTTTTATGCTTTCTAATTGATGGATTCCATAGACATAAATATTTTTTTCTATTATTAGAAAGACAAATCAGTCTATTGATGGAACCCCCCATAGCCCAAAAAGATGTTTTCATGAAATAATCCAAGTCTGATGCCTCCAGAAGAGAGCTATAAAGTAAAGATGTAAGACAGTCTTCATATTGTATTTGTATTGATTAAACCTCAAAAAAAAATCCTGCGGTTAGTAGATAAACTAAGATGGGCCTTGAAAAATTCAGGAGTGGAGGTGAAAGCAAGACAAGATTTTGAAACAGACTTAATTTACAGATGGAATTCACTAGAAGCCTAGAGAGTATTTCAGTATCGAGTTCTGATGGAAGGGTAGACAATGGCAAGATTGACTTTGTGGGTTTACTCTGTTGACAGGAGGCTTCTGATTCCATTTGAATAACCAAAGTCTTCTTATATACATCTTTATATGACAATCTAAAAGAACCAATTTTGATATTAATTCCCTTTTTCTTGCTATCAAATCGTCATAATCTAATATTAAATTTTCTTTTAAATGATTATTACTGTTTGGTGATCTGATTGCCCAAAAAAGGAAAAATATCCAAAATATGTTAGTTTGAAATTGTCAATGTATATAAGAAGACTTCAATAGCAGCAATCTATAGATATTCAAATGGAATCAAAGGCTTCCAGTCAATAGACGAAACCTACAAAACAATGTTGCCATTCTTATCCTTTAACCAGAAGTCAATACTAAAATTCTCTCAAGGCTTCGAGTGAATTATGTCATAAAAAGGGGGTCTGTTTCAAAATCTTGTATTGCTTTTCACCTTTACTCTTGAATTTATCAAGTTTCATCGTAATATATCTGCTGACCATAACCTTTTGCTGAGGGTTTAATCAACCAACTTTAATCTGATGGAATGTTCTCTTACATCACTCCTTTATAACTCTGGTCTTGAGGTATTTGACTTAGACTATCCCATGAAAATATCTTTTTGTACTACTATGTGTTTACTAAATGGACTAATTTCTCTTTCTAATAATTTCTTTCAATGGAATCCATCAATTAGAAAGCACAGAAAATTTCCTAATTTCACAACTAATATAAGGGATGCTGTCAAATTCAATTATGATTTAGGTATGATGGTACTCATGATGACTACAAGGTAGTGACAAGTGTTCACTATTCATGTGATTTTGGAGAAGCATTCATTTCCCTTAGGATTTGGTGCAATCATTTAATTATGAAAAGGTTTGTGAACGGAAGCTTCATTGGGCTAATATTTTACAAAACGTTTGGAACATCATTTCTCTTGATTTGGCTGATGAGACGTGGGAAAAAGTGGAGCATTTCTTGTAGGTTTATCCTCCATCATGTTATGCATCATATTATGGAGAGCATCTAAAATATAAAATGTTAATCCAATTAGCTAGTCACTAGTGTTGTGCAAATTTCGAGTCAAACCGTTAATCCAAATCGATTTTTTCAGTTTATTGGACTATTGGGTCGGGTTATTGGCTTATCGGGTTAGTTTATTTTAAATCTGTAATCGATTATCGGTAATCGGTTAGAATTTTACAAATTAAATTTTGCATGATCCAAATACCCGATAATAACCCGATGTCAGTAGCGCTATATTTAATGTTTCCATTTCCAACATTCTTTTATAGTTATTCGTAATAACTAATTACACATTTATTTTCACTTTTTAGTTTCAACAATTACGGTTAGAAAATAGGATTAGACGCGCCTCTCAACTCTAAGCCTGTAAGCCACCTCATATGTTCTTGAATCATGCACGTCTCTCAAGTCTCAAATCTTAAGTCTCAGGGTTAGAAATTTGCAAGTTGTAAACTTGCAAGTTGCAACAACAACTCAGTAGGCGGCAATGTCATAAACTTTCCATTTTTCAGCATTAATATCAATAGGTAGAAAAGAATGTCACAACTAAATTAATGATACAATAATAATTATGTACCACTTAGAGGAATAAGGTTTGTGTTTAAACAACCTTAGAAATAATATAATAATGTTGTATGCCATACAGTAAGGGAAACATAAAATTAAGGACCAGAAGGTTATAAATTTGCAAGTTGCAGCAACAACTCAGCAATATTGCACTACAACACTATAACAATTTAACTATTTGTTTCAACACTTCAGTTGTTCAGCAGTTTAAGTATTTAATCTCAATCTGACCCCTAAACATGGATGGAGGTGCGATTCTCCATTGCAAGCAGATTCTATTAAGAGTAATGAAATAATGTTGAAACTCACCATCATCATCACCATGGCTGGAGTTAAGAGTTGAGCCTGGCGACGAGAGTTGAGACCTGAGACTTGGGTTTTAACTATCATCGCAAGTCTCAGGTCTCAACCCTCATCGCCAGGCCCAATTCATAACTCTGGTGATGGTAATGACAAGGGTGAGTTTCGACATTCTTTCATTACTCTTAACAGAATATGCTCGCAATAGAGAATCTTCACCTCCATCCAAGTTTAGGAATCAGATTGAGATCAAATAGTTAAACTAGTGAACAACTGAAGTGTTGAAACAAGTATTTAAATTGTTTTAGTGTTGTAAGGCACTATTGCTGACTTGTTGCTGCAAGCCTGCAACTTGTAAGTTTAAATCTTGCGGTTCCTAATTTTATGGTTTCCTTTCTATATGGCTGTCATGACCCAATCCAGAGCCGCGACTGGTGCCGATTGGGCACCCCGACAAACACTAACTGATTTCCCAACAATCATAGCCAAAGAATTTTTTTT
>JAABOM020059308.1:0-12973 GCA_011800125.2 Solanum clarkiae
CATCTTGATTTAACTGACTTTGGATAGTCGAGTGCCATCACAATCAATAAGAACTGAGTCATGATAATCACATGCACCCAACTTTACTCCACCCTACCCCCTTCCCCTCCTTATTTGTTTTAGTTTCTTTTCTTTCAGAAAAATGATGATGAGAGCTTATCTTTGTAATATAGAGTTTATTTTCGTTTTTTGTTTATTGATAATCTTTATAATTTAAAATGATTATTATGTATGCTTCCTTCTTAGTATGGTATTTATTGATTTAGATACTCATAGGCTCTAGAAATTGTTCGGATAGCAAACACTTTTCATCTTTAACCCTAAAATTATAGGTTCAGAAAACATCATGATGAATGTGAGTTAATGGGTGTTTTAACCATTCTATTGTAGCCGAACTTACTATAGAAGAACATTGAAAAGTAAAACACATATATTTTTTACTTGAAAACCTACAATGTCTCAAGGGACATTTTGTTGGGAACAACTTATTGCGAGACAAGTTATCTTTGAATAGGTTATTTCATCATGTATATAGAATATTTATTCCATTACTAAGGTATAAATGGTGGAACAATAATCCAAGGATTACTTAATACCTTCAACCAAACACGAACAAAATAATTGTGACACCCCATAACTCTATCCCCACATATACCTATGTTTCAAGCCTCACTCTTATATACGGGAAGTGTGTTAGGGTCATAATGAAATAACCCCAAAAAGTACCCAAAAATGTACCTTGAAAGTGCCTGAATCGTAATTTTCATATATCTCAAAATCCATGCGTAATATTGAAAATTCGACTTTATATTCTTGATCAACGGGAATAAATTGAGTAGGAATGGGTCTATCCCTGATTTTAGAGCAAACAAATCAAAATTTGAATTTTATAAAATTCCTTATCCAGTGTTGATCCACGCCCCTGGCGCGACGCGGCTAGGGCGCGAACCAGTGTTATTTTTTTCCAATTTTGTTGATCGATCTAAGGCCTTTGGGTCTTGGTCCTAAGTCTTTCTATGCGTGAAAATACCTATACTTAGCCATATTTCACCTTCATATCATACAAGACATTCTCCAATACTCTCTTAAACACTTAGACAAATATTTCACCCCAAATTTCAAGTCCCAAAACTCATCCTGATCTTAAGGATTTCACTCAAGATTCAAGTCTCCATTTCTAATCTTCATCAAGGATTCTCCAAAGTCAAGGTATGTAGGTTTCAACCATTGGGTCCTTTCACCCATGGTGCCAAAGCTTCCTTTTTAGCTAAACTTCATGTTTCTAAGTTGATTTACTTATGGGTTTTACTTACTATGAATTTGACTATAAACTATGTTGGGGTTTCATAAAAGTGTGACTGTTTTAGCATGTTTTTTGAGTTATGAATCTTGGGTCTATCTTGAAATTTGATGAAGGGTTTTGATGTATATTGCATGATGGTATTACAAAGTATTAGTGAGTGGTTTTACTTTGAATGTTCTTGCATGATTTCACTCTTGAATTGCACGGTTTTATACTAGCATCACACACCTGCCAAGTGTTTTATAAAATGTCCGGTTGTGGATTCTTGAGTTGTTGAAAGTCTAAAGCAAGGCTTATGATTTGAATGATTTTATGATGATGAAAGGAATGTATATATGTGTCATTTTTTTCTCTATAGTGTTGTAAGTTGACCAAGCCTCGCTCGGGGGTTGTAGGCCCGGGTAACCACATAGAGGGATTTTTTTCTCTACAGTGTTTGTTTCGGCCATTTTACATGCTCGTACATTCTACGTACTGAGGTCCATTTGGGCCTTCATCTTTTCATGATGCAAAGACAGGTACTAGCAGTGTGCCCTGTTTAGGACCTAATTGCTTTTAGCTAATTGGTGAGCCCTCCCCTATTTTTAGAGAATATCATGTTTCTTTTCCTAATTTTGAGTTTTAGACGTTCTTTATTCTACTTAGAGGTAGCCATGGGTCTGTCATTGGCACCATTTAGTCATATGTTTTAGAGGCTTCATAGACTAGATTATTGAGTTGTGATTTGATGTTACTTTTGGCTAGTTTCTTTCAAAGTAGTCTTACTTAGTTGATGGATAGACTGTTGGGCCTTTGGCCTTGGATTATGTCATTGCTTTTCATAGAGTATTTTCTTATTCATAGATGTCTTTTGCTTTTATAATGTGATTGAACGAATGTGATGAGGCCGAATGGTTTACTTAGGGACTAGCAATAGTTTCTGAGTGCCGACCATGCCAAGGTTACCCTCTAGCGGTATGAAAAATTTGGTATCATAGCATAGAGTTTAACTTTCCTAGGGACTATATGAAGTCGTGTCTAGTAGAGTCTTGTTTATGGGTGTGTTATGCACCACATGTCATAAGCAGGAGGCTATAGGACATTAGGAATTGTTACACTTACTTTTATTCTGAGTTTGTGTGATAGAGTTAAAAGCTTTACAAAGATCTTTTCTAACTCGTGTGTTACGCGCTTGCATATCATGCCTCAAAAATGTACCATGACTCAGAGAAATGCTTCAGCCAGTAATGCTGAGATTCCACTTCAGAGAGCCTTCTTAGATGGAGACCAGGGGTATAGGTCGACTTGCTAGAGCCGCTGGGACTTCTCAGCCCCCTCACTACCTCGCTTGCTCCTACCACAGAGGCCAATTTCAGAGGAGCTATCACTATGCACACCTAACTGGTAGCTGCTCAAGTAGGAACTAGAGTTCAGAGATTCCTAGTACTAATTCTCAAAAGCTAATAGCGCCACAAGGCTGAGAGATTTTCTAAGGATGAACCCACCGGTGTTTACTGGATCAAAGGTTAAGGAGGACACCCAGAACTTCATTCATGAGATGTGGAAAATGTTGAAAGATGTGCATGTGACTGAGACAGAGGGAGTTGAACTTTCTTCCTATCAACTCAAGGATGTGGCGAATGTCTGGTACAATCAACGGGAAGAAAGTGAAGGTGAGGATGTTGAGCTTGTCATTTGAGATGACTTTGAGAATGCATTTCTTGACCACTTCTTTCCACGAGAGTTAAGGGAAGAGAAGGTTGAGGAGTTTGTCAACTTGAAGCAGGAGGGGATGACTTTCAAAGAATATAACCTTAACTTCATACAACTATCCAGGTATTCTCCAGATATGTTCCCTACCATGAGATCTAGAATGAGAAAGTTCGTATCCGGCTTAGGAAAATGTGTGAAAAAGGATTGCAAGGAAACATTTTTGATTCTGGACATGGATATCTCTATGCTTATGGTCTACATGCAACAACTTGAAGAGGAGAAGAAGAGGGATAAGGAGGAGCATTTGAGCAAAAAGGCTAAGTCAGAAAGGTATGAGCCTAGCTAGCATAAGCAGGGCAAGGGGTACATGTCCTTTTCTAAGAAGAGGTTTTTGAACTATTCACCATTTTCAACAAGTGCACCAGCTCCGAGTAACAAGTGTGATCGGAAGTCTCAGGGATATTAGAATTACAGAGCTCAAGGTTCTCAATCCCAAGCTAATGTGACTCAAGGTTTGAGGGGGAAACCACTATGTGGCAGGTGTGGCAAACTCCATCTAGGTGAGTGCCATGAGGGCACAAATGCTTCGTAAAGGTGTGGATGGACTAGTCACTTCTAGAATAAGTGCCCGATGAGAAGGAGGGGTGATGGAGGTAATAAAGCTCAGTCTTTAGTATCACCACAGAGAGGTGCCACAACTAATACCAGTGGGGATACAAAATGTCTATATGCGATGAAATATTGACATGATTAGGAAGTTGCACTAGACATTATCACGGCTATGCTTCGAGTCTTTTCCTATTATGTGTATGCTTTGCTTGACCCAAGTACCACTTTATCATTTGTAACTCCATATGTGACTAGTAAGTTTGAGATTCTTCTTGAATGTCTTCTTGAGCCCTTCGAGTTTCTACTCCTATTAGTTAGTCCATTCTAGCTGAAAGGATATATAGAGGTTGCATGGTGTCTATCTATCATAGAGATACTTTGGCAAACTTAGTTGAGTTAGAGATGAATGACTTTGATGTGATTTTTGGAATAGATTGGCTTCATTCCTGTTATGCCTCTGTCAATTATAAAACACAGACGGTCAAATTCCAATTCTTGAATGAGCCTGTTATAGAGTGGAAGGGTAGTTCTCCATCGCCCAGGGGTAAGTTTATTTCCTACCTCAAGGCCAGAAAATTAATCTCTAAAGGATGTATCTATCACCTCATGCGAGTTAAGGATGATGATGTAGAGTCTCCACCTTTTGATTCTGTTCCACTGTTCAATGAGTTTCCTCATGATTTTCCTAGAGTCCCTCCTGATAGGGAGATTGAATTTGGGATTGTTGTTCTCCCTAAAACCCAGCCTATCTCTATTCCACCATATAGAATGGCTCCCGTAGAGTTGAAAGAACTTAAAGAGTAATTGAAATATCTCTTGGATGAAGGATTTGTTAGGTTGACTACTCTCCATGGGGCGCCCTGGTCCTATTTGTTTGAAAGAAAGATAGTTCCCTCAGGATCTGTATAGATTATCGCTAGCTGAATAAGATGACCATTAAGAACAAATATCCCCCTTTTGAGGATTAACGACTTGCTCGACCAACTTTAGGATGCTACTATTTTCTCTAAGATAGACCTTAGATCAGGCTAACACAAGTTGAAAGTGAGACAATGTGACATCCCGAAAATGACTTTTAGAACCCAATATGGTCACTTTCAATTTCTACTAATGTCCTTCAGATTGACAAATGCTCCTGCCGCTTTCATAGACTTGATGAAAAGAGTATTCAGACAGTACCTTGATATGTTCGTGATTGTATTCATCAATGATATATTAGTATACTCTAGAGATGAGGAAGAGCATGCCGATAATCTCTAAATTGTTCTTCAGACCCTTAGAGATAAGGAGTTGTATGGAAAATTTTCAAAATATGAATTCTGGCTTAAATCGGTGTCATTTTCAGGCCATATTACATCGGGTAATGGTATTCAAGTAGATATGCAGAAGATTGAGGCAATTAAGAACTTGCCTGGACCTACCTCTCCAACTTACATAAAGAGTTTTCTGGGTTTGGCTAGTTACTACCATAGATTTATTGAGGGATTCTCTTTTTTATCCTCCCTATTGGCTAAACTGACTCGAAATAAAGCTACGTTTCAGTGGTCCGACAAGTGTGAGAAAAGTTTCAAAGAATTGAAAACCATATTAATGAGTACACTAGTATTGACTCTACCTGAAGGGTTGGATGATTTTGTGATCTATTTTGATGCTTATAGAGTGGGGCTGGGATGTTATCTGATGCAGAGAGGTAAGGTGATAGCCTATGCTTCCAGACAACTCAAGAACCATGAATGGAACTATCCAACTCATGACTTAGAATTGGCTGCAGTGGTGTTTGCACTCGAGACCTGGTGCCACTACTTGTATGGAGCATATGTGGAAGTATTCACAGACCATAAGAGCCCGTAATACATCTTCACTAGAAAGAGCTTAACTTGAGGCAGGGGAGATGGATAGAGTTGCTCAAAGACTACGACATGAAAATCCTATACCATCTAGGTAAAGCTAATGTGGTTGTTGATGCTCTTAGCAGGTTATTCATGGGGAGCACTACCTATGTGGAGGAAGAGAAAAAGGAGTTGGGCAAAGAGGTTCACCAACTGGCACGATTGGGAGTTCAACTAGATGAATCGAACGAAGGACGAGTTCTTATGCATAAAAGGTCTGCATCATCTCTAGTAGTAGAGGTGATGGAGTAAGATTAAGATCCTATTTAATATAGTTGAAGCCAGATGTACTTAAGTAGAAGGTGATGGCTTTCGCCAAAGTGGGAAATGGAGTATTGAGGTATCAAGGCAGATTATGTTTTCCAAATGTTGTTGGTTTTCAAGGGAGGATCATGGAAGAAGCCCATAGTTCCAAATATTCCATCCATCTAGGTTCGACCAGGATGTTCCATGACTTGAGAGAAGTCTACTAGTGGAGTGGAATGAAGAAACACATTGCTGAGTTCATTTTCAAGTGCCCGAATTGCCAACAAGTTAAGGTTTAGCACCAAAGGCCATGTGGAGTAGTTCAGAATTTTGAGATTCTAGAGTGAAAATGGAGGTGATTAAGATGGACTTCATAACAGGCTTACCGAGGTCCTGCAGACAACATGATTCAATTGGGTGATAGTTGATCGAGTGACAAAATATGCACACATTTTAGCGATAAATATGATAGACATTGCTATGATTATGCCCAGTTATACCTAGAAAAGGTTGTCAGATTGCATGGGGTTCCTTTGTCCATCATATCAGATAGAGGGGCTCAATTCACCACTCAAATCTTGATGTCCTTTCAGAAAGGCTTGGGTTCAAAGGTGAACCTTAGTACTGCTTTCCACCCTCAGACTAATGGTCAGGTAGAGCAAACAATATAAACTTTGGAGAATATGTTGAGGGCCTACGTCATTAACTTCAAAGGTAATTGGGATGACCACTTTTCTCCGATTGAGTTTGCTTAAAATAACAGCTTCCATTCGAGCATTCATATGGCTCCTTATGTGGCATTCTATAAGAGGAGATGTAGATAAATGATTGGATGGTTTAAGGTAAAGGTAAAGAAGAGGAGATGTAGATCAATGATTGGATCGTTTAAGGTAAAGGTAAAGATCGTCCAAGAGAGATTGAGAATTGCCTAGAGTTGCCAAAAGTCTACACTGATGTTAGAAGAAGGAACTTAGAGTTTGAAGCGAACGATTAGGTGTATCTGAAAGTGTCACCCATGAAGGTTTTAATGAGATTTAGGAAGAAGGGAAAATTGAGTACTTGATACATTGGTCCCTACCAAATTTTGAAGAGAGTGGGAAACATAACTTATGAGTTGGAGCTACCACAAGAGTTGGCAGCCATCTACCCGGACTTCTACATTTGTATGCTTAAGAAGTGTTTGGGAGACCCATCCTTGGTTGTACCTGTTAAAAAAATGGAGTGAAAGATAATTTGAGTTATGAAGAGATCCCAGTCCAAATCCTTGATCGTCAGGTTCGCAAGCTGAGAATCAAAGAAGTTGCTTCTGTAAAAGTATTATGGAGAAGTCAATCTATTGAAGAGGCTACATGGGAAGCTGAAAAGGATATGAAGGCTGGATACCCTTACCTATTCGTGCCTTCTAATGATGAAATCAATGGTAATAATTCATTTCTACTCTATGAGATACCTTTTCATTATTTAGTTTAGTTCTTATCTCTGAGTTGATGTTCTTCTTGAGTCTATGAGTATTTGATATACATGTCTTCAATTGTATTCATGCCTAATGATAATGTTAGAGATAGCCTTTCAATTCTGAATCTAAGTTGAGGTTGATTTATGAGGTATATGTATTTGAGTATCTGAGTATTTGAGTTCCTTCTTGATAGGTCTCCTAGTTACTCATCATTCAAGGATGAATGATCCCAAGGGAGAGATATTGTGATACCCCACAACCCTATCTCTTTATATACCTATGTTTCAGGCCTCATTCTTATATGTGGGAAGTGTATTATGTTCATAAGCGACCTCTAGTACTTAGTCGAGTTCAAAACTTTCCTATAAATTGAGTTTTTAGTGTTGGATTATGCAAGGGTCAAATTTAAATGATCATAACTCTTATCATACAAAGAATTAGGTATCCCGTTACATACCAAATGAAAGCCCTTTGAATTAACTTTACAAAGCAACTAGTTTCACCTCATTTAGAGTTTGAAGTCAAAAGTTACAACCATTTTACTGTAGACTGTCAGAGCAGAGTGGAATTACGAAACCACTTTACGGGCTATAAAATGAAGCACGGTTCATCTGCTAATTCATGGACCAAAGTCCTGAAACTTTAACATTTAGCCCCAGCCTTTATGAACCCATCTAATGGTCATGGAACTTTCTACGAGCCATAACATGGGCCATAAAGGTGAACCAACGACCCCAAAATTAGGCCAAAACTTTATGGAAAAGTCCCTAAGAGCTGTGGAACTTTCTATGGGCCATAAATTGCCTGTAGATGGAATTTGATAGCCTTTTAAGAAATGATATTTTAATCTTTTTCCACCCTTTCAGAGCCTAGGATTGACGTTTTTACACCTAAATAAATCCCTAAACATGTTAGTTTAACACTTTTATGCTAATATCACTGTCTGAAAATGTAGAAGCAAGGTTACAAAGGAGAAAAAGGCTAGGGTTTGAAGACAAACTTGAGAATTCGTCCAATTTCTTTCAAGATTCAAAACTTCCAGGTATGTAAGGCTAACCAAAACATGAATTCTATTCTTCCATGTACCTCGTAACCTGGATTGATGGTGATGTGAGTAAATTGAGTCTCTCATGAATGTCTTTGAAGGTCTTTTCTTAAAATCTAATGTATTTCTATTCAATCTTACATGAATTCTACTTTTATGATTTAGTTACTTGAATTTCATGATTTTACCTTACTACATGAACCCTAGCATGATTTCTTACCATTTTCACATATTTTACTTACATGAACATGGATGAGTATAATCTGAGCATAACGAGCCTATGAAATTCTTGAATGTTTTAATTCTACATTTGTTTTCCTAAATGCTATGAGTAAAATGATGCAGGATTGAGTCCGTATGAGTAAAGATCTGAACCTAAAAAAGATGTAACCAAAAGGGTTGATGGTAGATGTGATGAGTTGAGTTGACAAATATCCAATGAGACTGGACGAATGAGTTATATATAGGATTGAGGTCTTATGAACATATTGAGTCTTGGGAGAGGTATTGAGCACCAAATTTGAGTCTTAGGAGAGCTATTGAGCACCAAATTGAGTAAGAGTAAGTCCAACTCAAACTCAATAAGTATGTAGCTGACTAAGTTACGATTGAAGTATAAAACCAAATGTTTCCTATTGTCCCGAAGTGAGGAATTGATGTTACTGATTTTGGATCCATTGGTGAGATGGCCTATATCCTCGGCAGGGTATTGGATGGATGTGGTAATAAGATCTCTTCGTTGCATCATCACTGGCTCATAGGTGATGATTGTCGGTTAGAGAAACTCTCAAATATTCCTTGATAGTACTCTGAGTAGATGGGACATAAATGATAGGTGAGTAGTCATTATCTAAATTACATTATTACTTTAGACTCTTCACATGATGATTGAGTTTCCTTCTTTTGAGTTGAGCTATTTGAGTTCACGTTATTCTTTCTTTATATGTTTCTTTCTATCATTTTACATACTCGTACATTTCTTGTACTGACATCCATTTGGGCCTGAATCTTGTCATGATATAGAGACATGTACTAGCAGTCATCAGCAGGCACCCTGTTGAGCACTTAATTGCTTTCAGCTGATTGGTGAGCCCTTCCCTAACTTCGGAGGATATCATGTTTCTGTTCCTAATTTTGAGTTTCAGACATACTTTATTCTACTTAGAGGTAGGCATGAGTTTGTCATTGGCACCATTTAGTCATATATTTTAGAGTCTTCATAAACTAGATTATCGAATTGTGATTGAATGTTACTTTTGGCTAGTTTCTTTCAAACTAGTCTTACTTAGTTGATGGATAAACTGTTGGGCCTTGGCCTTAGATTATGTCTTTTCTTTCCATTGAGTATTTTCATATTCATTGATATCTTCCACTTTTATAATGTGGTTTAATGAATATGATGAGGCCGAGTGGTTCGCTTGTGGGCTAGTAATAGTCTCTGAGTGCTGGCCACGACAAGGGTACCCTCCCTGGGAGTGACAATAATCCTTCATTTTATCTCAAAATTATGAAAACTTACATCTCAAACCACACGGCCCCTAAAGGTGTAAAAATTACCTAAACCTCTCGGTGGGACCTAAACTTTTTATACAAGTGAGTCGGTAAATTAAAAGAAAGACACTAACATAGGGATTGAAATAGTCACATTAATCACCACTAAAACTTACTAGAGAGGAGTGTGATATATATCTTACACGTGTAGGGTAATATATGCCAATGAAACAGTTTTTGACTTTTCAAATGCCTGCATTATACAAATTTAACTTACATTCACGACACACAAGCTACAGATATAAGTCAATCCGTATCACATATCTTGTTGTAATTAAGTCTGTCTCTTGACTCAAGGAAATAAGGCAACGGAGGTTTGAGTGGAGTTGTTGAGAAAGCAAAAGGGAGATTAGCTAGATGGAGATCTCAATAATATCTTCAGTGCTATTTTGATAAATATGGTTTGGATTCCATACCTACTTATGTAATATCTCTCTTTCTATTGCCTGCAAAGGTGGAGAAGAAGCTAAATTACCTCCAAAGAAATTTCTTGTGGTAAGGAAACAGAAATAAAGAATGCTTTCATTTAGTTAGCTGGAAAGGAGTCACCAAGGTGTAAAGAAGGTGTCCCTGGAATTAAAAACTGGAGAATGCAAAAAGAGTCTCTTAATGAAATAGTTAAGGAGATACAATAATATACTGGGGCACCAAGCCTGTTACAGTTGTGCATATGGGGATCCATCAATACTCAATTGCCAAATCTAATGACAAATGAGAGCTTTGCTGTGGGAAATGGAAAAGAAATCTGCTTTTGATATGACAACTGGCTAGGGCATGGTCTTCTAAAAGTATTGTTTCTAGATATGTTTGTCTAAGCCTGTTACCAAAGGCTACAACTGAGGATGCTTGGAGTTTGCAAGGATGGAACTATTCTGTTAGAAAACTACTGAATGATTGGTAGGTCTCTAATAATCACTAGTTTCCAACATATGGAAAGGGGATGCAAATAAGAGGTTCTCAGTAAAGTCAGCATATTTCCTCTTGAACTCCACTGGACAGCAAGTACAAAGCTGTCACTGGAGGAAAATCTGGAAGGCAAAAGCTCCATCGAAAGTGACGTGTTTCTCTTGGTTTGTGATCGGAAGAGCTTGTCTGACTTGCGAAAGTCTACTAAGGGTTATTTTTTTTAATAACTATGGTGTTTGGACCAGCTTTCATGCACTTAGTGTTTTTTGACTATGCCGATCTCAACACACTTCATTGACCTCTAGGCCACACCCTTTGGGTACTTCTACAAAGAAGGTGAACACAGCTATCTTCAAAGTGTTTTTTTTATGTCAGGGAAGTAGCCACTTAATCCTACATTGTGAAGATACTGGACAACTGTGGCAGATCTTTTTGAGTATGTTTGGCCTCTAGTGGACCAACAATGCCACCAACAGCAATAGTCAGTAAAATTGTTTTTTTTTTTGGGAGGGGGTGGGGGGAGATATTTAGTAGAGGAAGACAGAAGAAATGGTAATCACATCTTCCATATTGTTGCTGGAGATTATGCCTTTTATAGATTTATGCGAATGTAACGGTGTTTTTTGACTTTCTAGATGCCTATATGACACAATTTAAACTTACATTCAGGGCACAGAAACACAGATAAAACAATCCAATTTACATATATTTTCAGCTCATGATTGCGCAAAAAGGATCAGATAATTCATATAGATTTCCTCAAAAGGATCAGAGAATGTACAATCAGTACTCCTACAACATGACCTGATGACTTAACACATTAAAGCCTCTATACCCAAATGAAACAAAACAAGTATTGCCAACTTAAAAAGGCAAAATCTTCTGGATAGACAAGAAAATTGATCTTCTATATAGCAAAATTAAATATCCATATTACCTAAAAATTTCATTAAAAGGGAATACAAAAATGAGAAAAGCACAAATGTACTTTGAAAATCACTGCACAGGGATGTGGATGGAAGCAGTGGCAGAGCCACATAGTATTTAGGGGGTTCATCCGAACTCACTTTGGCGAAAAATTGTACTATTTATATATGATTAAAATAATTTTTATGTGTATATATAATAGATACCGAATCCCGTTCGATTAGTTTGTATGTGTACTTCTTAAAATTCTGAACCGCCTTAAAGAAAATCTTGGCACCACGACTAGATGGAAGTATAAGCAGCTCAACATCATTTATAAACATTCTTATCAGAAAATCTATGATATGCATGAACAACTACAAGAAAAATAACTTTTAACGACCATTTCTTAACGAAGGGAAATGAATCCGATCGTTACACATACACTTACAATGACCAATTTTTTTTCCCATCGTTAAAGACATATTTTAATCCAACATTAACAAGGGGATAAAATTTGATAGTTAAAAGGCATAACATCTCGTCGTTAAAACATATTAGTTAGTCTAAAAATATTTTCTAATTAATGTGAGTGCAAGGAGATCAAACCAAAAAAACATGTTATATAAGCATAAAAAGTGACATTTTGTTAATCATTTCATCATCATGGTAAGAATCATCTATCTTTTGTAATTTTGCTTATTTCATAAAAGCATTCAATAAAAAGAAAAAATATTAATGTATTATTTTCTAATAACTCTATCCGCCATTCTTATTATAGTCAATTATATAAAATTTTGAAATATTATAAAAATATTTAGTTAAAATCTTTTTGGCACAATTTTTGTAACTTAAATATTTTCTTGATATAATTTCTGTATATGTTTTTATTTTGAGAAATAATTTATTCATCTTTACTTGATCTTTTTAAAGATGAAAGATGAAAGATGAAGTAGATCAAAACAAAAAATTAAAAATAAAAATAATAATATTAAATATATAATGATGAGTTTATGAGATTAATTGAAGGTAGAAAAGTTAGATAAATTTGGCAGTAAATAATTTTCTCAAGAGGATTGATGTTTCTCCACTTGCAAATTACATCAATCAATAGACTTAAGAATCAATATATAGTAATAATCTTTCTTCTAATAAAAACTTATCTATTGTGTCGACTTTTTTTTCATCATTGGTTGAGAAATTAATAGATGTACACAAAGCAAAATCATTCGTTTGAGTTACACAAGTATAAATTGAAATATTAAAAACAGAAAATTAAAAAATCTTTATATGTGTCACGACCCAACCCCTGGGCCATGACACATGCCGGTTAGGCACCTGCACCTCGTTACCCTCAAAACCATGCTAAC
>JAABOM020059309.1:2500-12972 GCA_011800125.2 Solanum clarkiae
TCCAATCATGATAGCGTCTGCTAAGTCCTACCTGCAGGGAAGCCAAAAACCCAACCGCAAGGGTACTTGTCCTAGTATCTAGTCAAGTCCAAACAATAGAAATAAATGCATAATAATAGGATTCTACCCAAAACCTGGTAGTCAGCTGTACATAATCACAGTAAACAAAGGGATAAATATAGCCCAAAATATAATATAATATATCAATACAATCTTGGAGTGTGGCTACAAAATACATAGTGCTACTGTACAGAGCCAGAGTCTGGAACAAAAGACAAGCATTAAAAGAAGGAGATTATGACAATGCCAGAGCTTTTGATGCTCACCAAAATAAGTCCCATGTGCTCCCGAATCCCCAGAAATCAGTGGCCCCGACTAGAACCTGGACCAGCACTATGGGAAAATGCAGAAGCAGGGGTGAGTATCAGAATAAGTCACCCAGTAGTCATCATTGGCCGACTGAATGAAACAAGTACAAAATGACAGGGCAAGAAGACACCATTAGATGAAAATTGAGTAAACCCATATCACAACTATCACTGAAACCGAAGCATAGTATTGTGCATAGGTGCAAGGCCCTGTTATAGAAGGTACACCCATGTACAATATAGCTGATAAATAATCAGTGAAACCCCATAGAACCAACACAGAGTGCAGCTCCCCCACATCACCAGAATAAGGGTCAGCTATACATGGGTGTAAGGGCCTATTATCTAAACTTGAACGCCCTCTGAGCCCCATAAGTCCAGAGAGTATACCACAAAAAATCAGGTGTGAAAAGGTGAGTGGATCCACAGGTAACCGTCAACCCTCGGGCCCCAGAATCACAACAATAATTGAGTCCTCGACCCATCCAGAAATAGTATCATATAAGGACTCGAACTCCTAAGATCACCTGGGGACACCAGCCCCTGGGTCTTCCGACCTGGCCTCAAGTCGGGTAGCAACTACAACCAAGTGGTCTGACTATAAACATAACGGCGGGACGTATCCCCCACAGGAGAAAGAATACCCCTAGCATAAACAGTGTGTCTCAGCTCAAAATATCCAGCATGGGCCCGCCCCTAAAATGGAATCAGTAGGGTCCTAGACTCAAACCATTAAAAGGTGCTTAGTCCTAGGAATCGACATTCGAAGCCCAGCACTCAGGTGCGACCACTAAAACTCGGAACATGGGGCATGTAACTGGTGAAAGCAGATACTTGGGCGTAGCCGTCGGTGCTCGAATAGGAATGGAGAGCTTCATCTTAAGACTCAAGGTATCAATCTATCACTCACTTAACTAGTGTATCCGGGTCCAAAATTCCAAATTCATGTCATGCCCGAGTAAATGTAGGCAACGACATTCACAAACTAAGTATCCTACACAATCCATACTACCAACATCTCATGTATAATGACAACTCACCCCCAATCTCATGTAGGCAGAAACCAAACCCAACTACTAACAACAACACACAAGAGCGTAGACCTCAATAATCGGGATAGAATCAGGCTTAATAAGAAAACATGCTATACTCTAGCCAACCGCAGATAATGGAAGCAAACATGCGGTAATAACAAGGATATCATAAGTGTACACAACAAATAGGCCCAATAGAAACATAACATGGCAGTAATCAAGTCACAATAGAGCAAGAATAAGTAAGTGGTCACACAATCATTAGATCGTATCAGAACCAGGAAACATACACATATAGGTAATAATTAGATCAAAATACATACTTGTCCACGGAATCGGCCCATACACGACCCTCACAAGGCTTCCTAGCTCTTAACGTATAGCACTAATATACATGCATACGTGCATCGAGATTATAGCATATCAAAGCGAATGATGCAGATTATAATTCCCCAATCATAACACTACGCATAATTGATGCTACGAGCATGTCACATATATTTCATACTCAACATGCATATACTTCACTCAAGATAAGGTTTAGGGAATTCCTAGCCTACCTGGAAAATGTCATCTCAAACTCTGAGTCAGACCAGTCATGCCTTCCCCTTCCTGATAGTCTCTTGAAGTTTCTCAGCTATCAAAAAATAATTCATGATATTAGCCCGATCAGTTTGGTTGTACTATCTCGAGAAACGGGCGAAATTAGGCAAAAAGGGTCAGAAAAGGAAAAAATGGGCCCCAATCTTGAAATCTTGAACAAAACTTTTAGTAGCAACCCCCATGATGCCCCAAGTCTACAACCGATAATTCGGCCCTAAATGGGCCAAGAAGATTGAGAAAAAGCTCAAAAACAAAGTTAAAAACTTTACGGGGAAAGCATTCCATTCAAAACTTTCTCGATCAAAATTCTCAAAAATTGGAAAAAAGTCAATGAACACCCAGCATATCATAACATTCCTCTCGAAACGTAGAACAATTTAGGCTCGAATCTCACTTAATTCTGTCAAGAATCGATTAAGATATTAACGTGTAAAGTTTTCACTAATTTCGAGAAATTAATCATCTAAATCAGCGAATTTACCTCAAAATACGCGTCAAATCACAAATCTTACTTCAGCACAGCGTTTCTTGCAAAAACTCGAGTCATATAACATTTTGAATTACTCAAATCGGATGAAAAATGAGTTGAAAATCACCGTACAAAGTTGGGAGGATTATATAATATATTTCCCTAGAACTAGCATATATATAGAAAATGACATGGGCTTAAACGTCACTGACACGTGGAATATCTTAACTGAGCCATGTGTCATCCCCAAAACCTTCCACCTCGCCCTCTCTCTTTCCATTCATCTTTCAAACTCTTTTTTTGTCATTTAGGTCTCATACGGACTCCAATTTTTGCAAACGAACTATGAACCCTATGGATTTCGACGTTCAGGATCCAATGGTGTAGTCAAAATTTCCAAGGAGCTAAATGAAAGGTCTACCTAGACAAAAATTGACATTCCAAAGCTAATTGCGCTATCAAAATTCTCATCTGTAGCACGATTCTCGAGGGCGTTAACGGGGTCAACTATTAATCGATTTCAACGGCTAAATTTTCAAGCCACGATATAATTGTACTGGATATTCTCCTAGCCTAATTTGATCATTCTGAAGTTAACAGAATTGTCACAATTCCTCTCCTAGGCCATTTACTAGAACTTTACTTGAAAACTCATTTTGCGGGTATAACTTCCTGGTTAACTCAAAAGTCCGCATAACTCCCAAGTAAGCCAACCAAAAGTTATCCCAATAGGCCCAACAAATCACTAATGGCATGAGGTCATTATACACGTGCTCAAATCAACAAGGTAGCCACAGAATTATAGAAATGACCCCGAGAGTCATTACAACATCCCCTGCTAATCAGACTTTCATCCGTGAATGTAAAGTAGAAAGCACACCTGAGGGCTCAAATAGGTTGTGGTGCTTCTCCCGCATCTGTGCCTCTATCTCCCAGGTAATCTCCTCGACCGGATGGCGTCTCCACTGCACTTTAACTATTGGTATGACCCTGGAACGCAGCTGCTTGTTATCCCTGGTTAAAATGACTAGCTGTTTCTCAAGAAAAATCAGACGGTCATCTAACTCAACTAAATTATACTGCAGCACATGAGACTCTTCTGAATATACTGGCGCAACATTGACATATGGAATACGGGATGAATTACAGAGCAAGCTAGGGGCAGGACTAACTCATAACCAACTGGCCCAACTCGTCTCAAGACCTCAAAAGGCCCAATATACCAAGGACTTAACTTAACCCATCTTCCAAACCGTATAACCCCTTTCAGGGGTGAAACTCTTAGAAATACATGGTCTCCTACCTCAAATTGCAGGAACCAGCATCTACGGTCGGCATAACTCTAGTGTCGACTCTGAGATGCCCTCAACTTATCCTATATGACCCGGACCCGAGCTAAGGCATCCTGTAGTAAATCTGTACTGTAAGAACTCAATGCTATAGACTCAAACCACCTAACCGGAGTATGGCATCACCGACTATACAATGCTTCGAACGGGGCCATTTGGATACTAGTACAATAGCTATTATTATAGGCAAACTCAGCTAATGACAAAAATTAGTCCCACTGACCCCCAAACTCTAACACATAGATCTGTAACATATCCTCTAAAACCTGTATAATGTGCTCGGAATATCCATCGGTCTAGGGATGGAAAGCCGTGCTCAAATCAACTCGGGTGTCGAACACTTGCTAAAAAGCCCTCCAAAAGCTGCAAGTAAACTATGATCCTCCGTCAGATACAATCGATATAGGCACCCTGTGCAACAAAACTATGTCTTGAATATAAATATGGGCTAGCCGTACAGCACTGAAAGTAGAATGAACCAGAATGAAGTGTGTAGACTTAGTCAATAAATCAACTATCACCTGAATATTGTCATAACCCATGAAAGTCTGAGGAAGTCCTGCAACAAAGTCCATAGTCACATGCTCCTACTTCCACTCAGGAATAGGCAACGATTCGAGTATCCCACCAGGCCGATGATGCTTGGCCTTAACCTGATGGCAATTATGGAAATGCGATACATGGTCTGTAATATCTCTCCTCATACCATCCCACCAGTAATGTTACCTCAAATATCGGTACATCTTAGTTGTACCAGGGTGGATAGAGTATCGAGAATCATGTGCCTCCTGAAGAATCAACTGGATTGAATCCTCCACTCTAGGAATCCATAATTGGCCATAGAATCTGAGAACCTCATCTGAATCAACTATAGATTGACCCCAGTACCCTACAATACCCTATCTTGGTGACCTACTAATGACCTACTGGTCTAGATCTGGTCAACCAATAAAGACTGGGCCCTAAAAAAGGCTAATACTCGGCTAGGGTCTGAAATATCTAAACGGACCAACCGTTTAGCTAAAGACTAAATGTCCGAAGCCAATGGTCGCTCCTCTACTACCGATTGTGCTAGGCTGCCCATACTCATCGCCTTCCAACTCAAGGCATCCGCTACCATGTTTGCTTTGAGTGTATGGTATAAATAGAGATTTCATAGTCAACTAACAACTCTATCCACCGTCTCTAGTGAGAATTAAGGTCCCACTGACTTATAAGGTACTGTAAGCTTCGGTGGTATGTATATGCGTCAGAATGCACGCCGTACAGATAATGCCTCTAAATCTTGAGTGCAAATACTACCGCAGTCAACTCTAAGTCATGAGTGGGGTAGTTACGCTCGTGCACCCACAATTGGCAGGAAGCATAAGTAACAACTCGACCCTGCTGCATTAATCACAACCTAGCTCGACATGGAAGGTGTCACAATATACCACAAAGTGCTCTTTTGCAACAAGAAGGGTCAGAATAGGAGAGGTAGTCAACAACTCCTTCAACCTTAGGAAACTAGCCTTACACTCATTAGACCACACAAATGGCACACCCTGCGAGTCAAACGAGTCAATCGAGCAGCAATAGAGGAGAAGCCCTCAAAGAACCACCTGTAATACTGTCACAACCCAAAAATAGATATGATAGCACTTATCTTATCCCACCAAGACAAATCATCCTAAACCCAATTATGAAGATAATGTATGAAATTAAAATGATGTCAAAAGATTATTAGCAGTCAATGAAGCCAACTTAATTAAAATCCCCAAAACCTGGTTGTCACGCGCACAAGTCACTTAGTGTATTACAATACATTAAAAAAAACACAAGTCTCAAATGATAGTCCCTAAAGTAGAACAAAAATCATAAATCGAGTGAGAAATCCATTGGGATAACAAATAGCTACCTCATTCAATCTCCATAGGAAGTTTCAGACAAGGAAGAATAGAGGGTATCACGAAAATTCAGGCTCGTAACCTACAAAAATGTAGTAGCAAGGGGTGAGTACCAAACACACGTACCCAGCAAGTAAATTACTAAAAACAAAACAAAAAGCCAAGTAATATAGAATACGAGTACTTCTAACACTCCAATCGAACCTTCATAGTACAACCTGCATAAAAATCGGCCCAACCTAACAGTTCATAATTTACGTATCATATAGCTCAATAATATCACACCGACAATTATAGATCAACAACACAAGGGATCAAGTGCATCTATCATAAGTTTCACAAAAGGCACTCACGAGTTCATAAATGATAAATATGTGCAATGCAATACAATAGAATAATGTTATGTATAATGATACATGTCTAGCCTAGTAATACATACCCAATGTCTCCCAGTTTGGGATCTATAGGGATTTTTAGTCCACGCATCCGTCGCAACGTGTAACACGACCCTCAAATCATAGTATCTATCGCGACGTGTGATACATTCCCCGAATCATAATATCCATCACAACATGCAACACGACCTTCAAATCATAATATCTATTACGATATGCGACACGTCCCTCGAAATGATACATCCTTTTTAATTCATATTCTTTCGCGGTTCACATAACACCTGTCACCAAAATCAATGCAAATAGGCATGTTTATACAATAATGAGAAGATGATTAATTTTAATACAATTCACAATAACATAATCTCGATACAACATTAACATTAACTTAATACCTTTTTAAAATCATTCTCAACACCTCACACAAGGAAGCACGAGATTTTACATACTTAACAAAGGTTAAGAAAGTCACTTAGCAAAAAATCTTGATCAATCAAACTTGATTCTTTCCCTTTCGAATAGAATTTGAGGTACCACAATCTAATCAAATAAATAATCATTATTAGGTTTCAAAACCAAAAACACCCACATTACTACATGACTTGCCTAGACCTAAAATCATCTAATTGTATAATCAATTTTTTCCCTAAATTTCAAGCCTAGGATTAAGTCTTAATATATTTAACTTAAATCATAATCTAATAATGATGAGAAAAGTATTAAATTTTTTAGCTTATACTCATTATACGGAAAGGGAAAATCAAAACCCACTTTAGTCCTTGATATCCCAGTCTCTCATTATTAGTGGCCATACAGTTCTTACATTCGCTAAGCCCAAAACCACTTTAACACACTTGTAATTACATACTTAGCCTAGAAATCCCACAAGTGTCAAATAAAAAAATAAACTATTTGATTTGATTCTTACCCATAAAAGAAGAGTATAATATTGATTGCATGTGTAAACCACTTAGTAAAAATTTGAAGGGTATGTAACAATCTAAACGGGTGAAAACTTACTTGAAGTTCGTAGTGGCAGCGCTCATTCTCCCTTGCAAGTATGCCCTTTCTTCTTTTCTCTTTTCTTATTTTCTAGTTTAGTTAAATTTCAAAATATCACTAATTTAATCTAAAATATCTGATCATGGAGTATAGGATTTTAACTAAATTAACATTTAGTTCACTAATTAAATCAATTATCCAAATTTATTCATAAACTAAATAATTGTAGTTATTGAATAGTCCAAAGTACCCATGTAGAATTTACAAGAAGGATCTTTTATAAAAGAGATAGTATTTATTTTTAAAATGACCTAATGAGTCATTACAAATACCCTGCCAAACTAACAAAACTCCGAACCTCTGTCACTAAAGTAGGCTAAGGCTGGCGACTAGATCAACGCGTTATTGCTTCAAGAGAAACACAATTTGGGGGTTATATATATATAACCTCGACCTTAGCCGGATCCATGCTAATACCTTCACCGAACATCATGTGATCCAAGAAAGTCACAAACCCAAGCCAGAACATACACTTAGAAAATTTAGCATACAACCTATGATCCCAGAGTGGTTGAAGCACAAAACGGAGGTGTTGGGGATGCTGCTCTCGACTCGGCGAATACACCAAAATATTATCAATAAAAACCACAATAAAGAAGTCCAAATACTGCTGAAATACCCGAGTCATCAAATCCACGATTGCTACAGGGGCATTAGTCATCCAAATGACATGATTAGGAACTCCCAGTGCCTATAATGGGTCCGAAAGGCAGTCTTCCAAACATCATTTGCCCGGACCCTCAATTGGTGATACCCCAAATGTCGATCAACCTTACAAAACACTGAGGCCCTCTGCAAGTGATCAAATAAATCATCAATATATGATAGAGGATAACAAATTTTCATTGCCATCTTATTCAGTTACCGATAATCAATACATATCCAGAGAGTCTCGTCTTTCTTTGTCACAAACAATACAGGAGCTCCCTAGGGAGAAACACTCGTCCGAATAAACCTTAGATCTAGAAAACTCTAAAGCTGAGTACTGAGCTCCTTAACCTCTGTAAGAGTCATCCGGTAGGGAGGAATAGATATGGGCTTAGTCCTCGGCTCAACCTCTATCGCAAAATCAACCTCCCGCTCAGGCAGCAACCCATGCAAATCTGCGGGAACCATATCAGGGAACTCACATATAATCGACACAAACTCCATAGTAGGAGCCTCAACTGATACATTCCGCACATGAGCTAAATACGCTGAACACCCTGCAGAAATCAATCTCTGAGCCTGAATATATGATATGATAGGTATCAGAACTCGACTTATAGACCCCTGCCAATCCACGTGAGACATTCCCAGTATCACAAAGTAATAGTCTTGGCATAATAATCTAACACAGCATGATGTATGGTTGATATGCTGTCAAAATATAGTACTTTAGATGCTTAAACTTAGAATTTTGTGTATTCTTAATGCGATGTTAGTTGATTTTATATGTTTTTGTGTTTCATTTGCAGGATTCCAGGGTTGGCTTTGATTTTGGGAAGAAAATCTAAAAGTTGTTGCTTTTGGTGATTTACGAGACCTTTTGCGGGCCATACTGCACTCTACAAGCCGTAAAGGAGGTTTCGTGGACAATTTCAGTCAGGACATACTTTTCTAAAGTTTGTTCTATGAACATGTAGATGGATCGTAGATTACTTTAGGAGTCGTAGACCATGTTTTGTGCCCTGAGGATCAAAGAAGGACTTTATAAATATTCTTCAGATGAAATTCCCTATTGCTGTAGAATACTTTACAAGTCGTAGAGAGGTATTGTAGATTTCAAGTCCAGTTTTGTAAAAACATAGATCGAGACCCGATTATGGGCTATGGAATGTAATACGACTCGTAAAGCTGTTCGTGAGGCATGTCAACTCAACTATCCTATTTTATTTAGGACTTGTATTTTAAATATTATAAATAGGTTTTTAGATTATTTTTCATAAAGTACACAGAGAGCTTGACAGATAGATAGAAAAAAACAGTGAGATTGAGTAGAGATAACATTGAAGAGTTTTGAGAAACACTTGTACTTGGATTTGATCTTGTGATTCTCATTGAAACTTGGATTTGCTTGTTCTTAATTCTATTGTGTAAGTGCTCTATTACGTTATTCTAATTCATAAGACTTGTATCTACACAAATCATGAGTAGCTAAATCCACAACTAGGGTTATGAAAACTATGAAAAACTAACAAGGTAAAATCGAACAATTCATAATTCTTTAAAAATGTGTATACATGTATTAATTAACTCTCTTTGTTTTGTATTTTTTATGATGGCCAACATTAGAACCCACTTAGCATTACCGACTGGACCAACGAAGTAATGACTAAGAAAAGAGATAAATTAACAGGATTCGATTGATATGCTCTCATCTAATCAATCCAACTGGACCAGGGGGTTGTACTGAGACTAATAGGTGAGGGTTAGTAACGCACACTATGGAGATGGGCCAAGTCACATAGTGAAATTCGCCTCTCGCCTGGACCAACAGGTTTGGTGACTTAACTTTCCATCCTGCATGCTACACACTAGAAAAAATTAGGTTATTCAGTGATACTAAGTCAGGGAATCATGGGTAACACAAAACCCTAGTTCCTCTCCATATTGATTCAATTCTTGTGTTAGTTTGGTTTTCTTTTCTACTGATTATTGCAACCCCCTCCCCTCCGGGGGAGTAAGTTGGTTAATCACTCAAATTGCATAATTAATTAAATTCTCCTAAGTCTACGTACTCCCTTGGGTTTGATCCTAACCTTGGTTAGGTTTTATTTCTTGACAATGATAGTCTTATCCTAAAAAATGAGGTGTAACTTGGGCGACATCAAGATTTTAGCGTCGTTACCAGGGAATACAGTTAGACTTGGTTAATTCAAGTGATTTAAGTATTAATCCGTGTTTCCCTCATTTTACATTTTTTGTTATTTTGTTCTTTTTCAGGTGTAAGCGTAGTGTATGCCCAACATGCGAAGTCGAGGTAGACCCTTGACTCTGTTTGACCCAGTGATCCATAGAACCTTGAGAAAAATGGCCCAAGATAACACCAACAAAGTGACAAATGCAGCTCTAAACAGGAATGAGGATTAGAATGTTGTCCATGAGAATCCACCTCCTCTTGAGGATATTGCTCCACAGACACATGATTTTAATGCTAATGCTTATCAGTGCGATCAATACAGGCTGAATCTTGTGGCTATGAAGGTGACTGGAGCTATTGTGTTGCCACCATTACCAGTTGACACAAAGTTCGTGGTTTCGAGTGGGTTGCTTCAGATGCTGCAGAACAGTGGGATCTTTGTGGCTTATCATTGGAGGATCCTC
>JAABOM020059310.1:0-12972 GCA_011800125.2 Solanum clarkiae
CATTTTGCTTTATTCCATCATACTCCAAAGCCAAAAAATAGTCAATCTTTGGCTCCATCCGAGATTGATGGACACTTCATCTCTTTATTATTTTCTTTAATTCTCACACTTGTGAAGATTAATGTAATCACATTATACTTTCTTTTGCATTTCATCTCGAATTAGACATCATCCTCATTTTCTCCTTAAAAAAAAATTATCAACTACAAATAATTTACAAAGTTAAAATTCTAAAAAAAATAAATACTAATTAGTTATTAGAAAGATTAAAGTTACCTATACAAGATTGAAATACTATAAATATATTCACTGAAACTTGTCATCAAACGTAGGCAATTGTTGATCCTTCTTGGCAAAATTTTTAGACAATTGTTGAACCTTCTCTACAAATTTCGATAAAAAATTAATTGATTTATTTGATAAATTTAGGAGGATTTTTTTTATTGTATATTGTATTCGTGCAACACCCAAAGAAAAAAAAATATAAACTGCTCCAACAATAGAGCCCATGTATAAATATTTAAGTTATTTTTCTAAGGAGTGCGAATGATTTGTGAACAATTTTTAGTAAACTATGTTAAATTTGAATTTTAAATAAATTATAAAAACTCAAACAGTAAAAACTAAAATTTTGTTTATCGAATAATTTAATTATTTTCTGAATGTGTTCCTATAATTAGGAACATTTTTCTAGGAAAATGTAGAAATATTAAGAACAATGATCTGGAAATTAAGAACGATGAATTGGGAAAATTTTCTCTTCTTGATTCCTCTCTAATTACCTTTCTTTATACATTCTACCAAGGACTAAATAATTTAAAAAAAAAAAAGAATCTTATGTAACAAACTTGTTGTGTTAATAATAAAAGAATAGAACCCTATGTTAAACTTGTAACTCTTTGAAAAGAGTTGTTTGTTCATTTTCAACACTCCCCCTCAAGATGGAGGAGAGGGAAGTGAGACCCATCTTGGTAAGAAGACGATGATGTGATGGTCCAGAGAGTGACTTGGTGAACATGTCGGTGAGCTGATCTTTGGAAGGAAGATAATTAAGGGAGATGAGTCCAGCCAGATATTGTTGCCTTACAAAATGACAGTCAACAGAGGCTTGTTTCTTGGATTTCCAAGAAATGAGAGAACCACCCATACAAATGAAAAATCCACCGATGGAGCGATGAAAGTCGAGGCAAGATGCCCAATCGGTATCATAAAAGTCTTTGAGGGAAAATGATGGAGAAGTTGATAGAAAGTCCCTTGACAAGGGTATCCTTTGATGTAGCGCAGAAGTCTCAACGCTGCAGCAAAATGGATGTCACATGGCTTCTGCATATGTTGACTCAAAACCAACATTAAGTAGCAAAGGTCTGGTCGAGTATGGGTCAAATAATTTAACTTGCCAACCAGATGTCTATAAATCATTAGATCTGACATGAGTTTTCTAGACGATGCAGGTAACTTGATAGAAGGATCCATAGGTGAGGAAACAGGCTGCAAATGAGAAACATCAAACTCCTGAAGAAGGTCAAATGTATATTTCCTTTGACTAATGATTATGCCTTGATCTTCCCGCAAATTTTCTATACTAAGGAAATAATGAAGTAAACCTAAATCTTTGATTTTAAATTCTCTATGATGGAACTGTTTCAGACTATGAATTTCATGTGCATCACTTCTTGCAATAAGTATATCCTCAATGTAGACAGCTACAATAGAAATTAAAGATCCAAATCTTTTAAAAAATAGGGAATACTCATTGAGGGATACTAAGTATCCTTTGAAGGTAAGGGCACCAACAAGCTTTGTATACCATTGCCTCGAAGCTTGTCGTAGACCATAGAGAGACTTCCTAAGCTTGCATACTGAATTAGAACTAGGAGGAAGCAAACCAAGTGGGAATTTCATGAAGACTTCTTCTTGGAGGTCCCCTTGCAAGAATGCATTGTTTACATCAAATTGTGAAATAGGCCAATTCTTCTTTGTTGCTATAAATAGAAGAGATCTGATTGTAGTCATTTTGACTACCGAGGAGAAGGTTTCATTAAAATCTATCCCTTCTTTTTGAATGTCCCCTTGTATGACCAATCTAGCTTTCAATCTCTCAATGGATCCATCAGCATTGTGTTTTACCTTGTAAACCCATTTACAAGGCAAAGCTTTTCTTCCAAAAGGTAAATCAATAACATTTCAAGTATGGTTAGATTTTAAAGCCGAGAGTTCTTCTTTCATAGCTGTTAACCATCCTAGATGTGTAGAAGCCTGATAATAGCTAGTAGGTTCACTGATTTTAGACACTGAATCAAATATGAGTTGATTTGATAAAGAAATCCCAGTAAAAGTAATAGAATTAAGTGTTACAAGAGAAGTGAAGCAAGCATATGTCACTAGACTAAAAAATATATTATTGCAGAAGTAATCCTGTAAATGAACTAGTAGAATACCTTTGGTGGATTTGGTGGATCTACGAGGTGGAGTGGAAACAAAGGGAGTTATAGTGGATTATATATTCTCAGAAGACAAAATAGGAGAAGAAGGTGAAATTGACTGAGATTGTGAACTGGAAGACAAAGGAGTAGAATTTAGAATCTGGGAATTATCAGTAGATTTTGTGGGAACAATAGTAGGCGTAGTATCATTCAAAATTCCTGGCTCAGTTAGAGGGAAATGGACAAAGACGAGGTAGAATGTTAACTGAATAGGAAGATTGACTCAAAGAAATGGACATTCCTTGAAATCAAAATTTTGTGAGTGTCCAGTTCCAAGAGTTTGAATTCTTTTTTTTTCAATTGGATAGCCAAGAAAAACACATGGTTTGGTTCTAGGTTCAAACTTACCACTACCATGTGCTTGAGTACTAGCATAATATAGGCAACCAAAACATTTCAAGCGATCATAAGATGGTACAGTACCAAACAATACATGATAAGGTGTTTCGCCATTAGGAACTCTAGAAGGTAATGTATTTATAAGAAAGGTGGCAGTGAGAATACACTCACTCCAATACTTCAGGTACTTGAGATTGAAACAGTAAAGCTCTTGCCAGCTCAAGCAAGTGTCTATGTTTTCGCTCGACAATTTCATTTTGTTAAGGGGTAGAAACACATGAAATTTGATGTAAAATACCATGAGAGCTGAAGTGGTTAGTTGCGACTAAGCTCTTCCCCAATTCTAGAGAATTATCAGATCTTATCTTCTTTACCCTGAGATCAAATTGTCTTTCAACCATTTGTAGAAAACTTTGCAAAACAAAAAAGGTATTACTCTTGGTCTTCAATAAATAAGTCCAAGTTCTTATACTATAATCATCTACAATAGTGAGAAAATATTTGTATCCATTGTAAGTATCTACTTTGTAAGGTCCTGAAGTATCAATATGAATGAGATCAAATATGAATTTTGTTGAAATTTTACTGATGGGAAATAAAGGTCTAGATTGCTTAGCCTTAGGACAAATATCACAAAAGTAATCAAAATTAGATGGAAAAGAAATGAAACTAATATTCTTCATTGATGAAAAAGGCATGTTCCCCAATTTGACATGCCAAAGTTTTACAATAGAAGATGCACTAGAACAGATAGGAAAAGAAAAAACATCATCATTGCTAGAAGTAGAAATTGAAACCGAAACTGAAGAACTACTAGGAACGCCCACAACTTCCCTAGAAGTTGTCTTGCTGAAATTAGAAAATGACTCTTTGTGATTAGGCGTGAGAAGATAAAGACCCTCTTGTACTTTATCAAAAACTTGAGGCCTCCTCATTGAAAGGCCCTGTGTGACACAAGTGGTTAGAGTAAAGAATAAACCACAAGAAAATTGCCTACGAAGTTTCTCCACAGACAATAAGTTATATCTAAAACTTGATACAAATAATGCATTTTCTAGGGAAAAGTCAAAAAATATGTGCACAGTACCTATATGAGTGATAGAAATAGTTTGACAATTAGGAAGATTAATAGTCAAAGGGGATTAAAGAGTACACACAAAAGCAAAAATAGAAGAGTTAAAACACATGTGTTCAGATGCACTTGAATCTATTATCCAAGTGCTAGAATTGATGACAGAAAGACATGAATTAATATATTTAGAGATTGTACCAGCCACAACATTAACATTAATCTCAACTCCTGAATTGGAACTTGATTCTTTCTCCATTTTCATCTGTTTGAACGTCTGCACAAATTGAGATTATTGCTCCCTACTATAAGGCATGTCACTTCGAATACCTTATTTAGGAGCTGCCTCCTCCATGGTCACAACACCATTTACCCTAACTTGATTTTGTGAACCTTTGTCATTTGTGAATTGAAAGTCATCAGGAAAGTCTATCAATTTGTAGCAATCTATTTCAAGATGACCCTGCTTGCCACAGTAATCACAGAAGGCATTGAGATTGTATTTTGCTATTTTCTTTTTTGGATTTGCATTTTGTCTTTGGTTCTTTTGTTGTTGTTGATAAGGAAGAACAAATTTAGGATATGAATTTCTAAATGTGGATGAATTAGACACAAACTTTTGTACCTGTTTTCCTAGATTGTTGAGATTTTTGGCCGTGAAAGAAGAGGATTCTATAGAGGTGATAGGATTGAGATATGATTCTCTTTGGTTCTCATCTTTTAAAATCAAAGAATAAGCAAGGTTGATGTTGGGTAAAGGATTGATCATAAGAATGTTGATCCTAGCTTGTGAATAGGTATCATTAAGACCCATGAGAAATTGAATGAGTCTCTCATTCTCCATAGATTTCATCAACTTAAGTTTTTCTTCACACACACAAATACAACTGCATTGGATATTGGACTTTAGAGAGTCCAACTCATCCCACAATCTTTTGAGTTTAGTGAAATAGCCATCTATATTACTTGTTACTTGATTCAGATTGTTGAGTTCCTTTTCTAGGTGCTACAGTTTAGCTCCATTGAATTGACCAAATTTGTGTTCCAAGCTTGTCCATAGATCTTTCATAGTTTTAAAATAAATTACACTATCTGCAATCTCCGTGGAGAGTGAATTCAAGATCCAAATTGTAACCATATCATTCGATCTATTCCATGCATGAAAATCTGATGCATTGGTTGCTGGTGTTGCATGTTTCCCTGTGATGAATCCCAACTTGTTTTTCGCTGATAACGCAATTAAATTGATCTACTTCATCCTTGATACCCATTACCATCAAAAGGGGTATTTACTAATGTCATTTCAGGATTATCAGAAGTATGAAGATAATTGGGATGACTGTGATCAATGGCTGGCGAATTTAGCGGTAGATCCTACAGTTGGAGGGCTTAGTGTTTCACTATACATGTCTTAGAATGAGGATTGAAGAATTAAAAATTAATTTTGAAGATTATTGCTCTGATACCATGTAGAAATATTAAGAATAACGATCTGAAAATTAAGAACAATGATCTGAGAAAATTTTCTCTTTTTAATTCCTCTCTAATTACCTTTCTTTATACATATTACCAAAAAATAAATAATTTTAAAAAAAATCCTATATAACAAACTAGTTGTGTTAATAATAAAAGAATAGAACCTTACGTAGAATCATATATTAAACTTGTAACTTTTTGGACTCTTTGGAAAGAGTTGTTTGTTCATTTTCAACAGAAAAGTATTGTAGTTAACTACTACAAAAATTTTGAATTTATTTTTAATGAGTGTCTGTGATTTAGGAACAATTTTTAGTAAAGCAATTATAAATTTGAATTTTAAATAAATTATAAAAAGTGAAGTAGTAAAAACAACAATTTTGTTTATGCGGATAATTCAATTATTTTTTAAATGTGTCATATAATTTAGGAATATTTTTCTAGGAAAAGTATTGTAGTTAATTACTGTTAAAATTTGAATATTAAAGAACAGTAAAAAGTTTAAGTAATAGTAAAAATTAGATATGTGTTATGACAAGAATTGTCTAGAAAGGAAAGAAAAAGAGATCAATAATGACATGTAAAGTGGGACCCGCATCATTATGATGCTCCCCATCTTTAGCTATGAAATCCCCCTCCCCAATGCAAGAATCGTTCATACACTGATTCGCCGGAACCCAATCTCATCCATTTTTTTTGAAAACGTGGACTTGTATCATAACGCGGATATCTATTGATTGGAATATAGTATAACATGTGATTTTCGCCGAAACAAAAAAAACAGAATACATATTTCCTCCTCTTTCTTCTTCTCCATTTAATATTCTGCTTTTATTATTCCGTTCTAAAATTTATTCTAGTCAATTCTAGATATATTTTATAACATGTTATCTGAAGCTCTGTCCATTTAATGTTGTTTTAAACAGGTAACAAAGGAGGTAAGAATTGCATTTTATTAAATATCTAATATTTCAAAAGTTGAATTTATTGTTCTTAATATTTCTGAAACAACTAATTTATTATGGGTACTAGATACTTAACTATATTTATAATAAAAAATTTAGTCAAAATCATGTCAAAGCTTTGATATTTCACTGCCACCATCTTAACGAGGGGTTAAAATTACAATATCTTATAATAAAAAATCCCCTAAAATTGTAAAAAAATCTTAAAAAATGATACAGCCACCTGAAGTTGGTCGTCCTTCCACAAATATGCTAAAATTATGGAAGAATCTTAAAGAATGATACGACCACCTGAAGTTGGTTGTCCTTCCACAAATAAGTTAAAATTGTGGAAGAATCTAAAAGAAATATTCGACCACCTGAAGTTGGTCGTCCTTCCAAAAGCACGTCGTGATTGGTTAAATTTAAGATTATTAAATTTTAAATATAAAACTGAATATAATTAAGCAATATTCAAAATTATATCACAGCTGAATTTATGCGGAGAAGAAATCACTGAATAAGATAAGCTTAAAAAAGGAGAATACTCCACATTCCCTTTGCAAATATGCTCCTGAAGCAGCAATATCGCGATATGAGATTTACTAAACATTCTGAATTGCTTACTCACCTTCTTATTGCTGAAAGACATACTGATCATTTAAATGCCTTGTTCAGCTATATCAGACATTATTAAAAAGAGCCAAAAAAATAGAGATAAACTTTATGTCTAAAAATAATATAGAACCTATGCATCTGGATGTAGTGGACTACTTAAATTTTACCCGATTTTTTTTTAATAATGATGGAAATATGAATATTAATAAACCTGATAATATTTAAAATAATTTAATCTGATTATTTCACTTTTATTTTTATATATGAATTTATATTTTTATAACTCGTGTAAAATAAATAAATCGTGTTTTCCTTATTATGATGCAAAACTTTTCATTAACACACATAAGATCTAAAATAAATATTCACTTAATTACTTTTCTCTTTAAAAGGAATAAATATGCCTCAAATTTTGTTTGGATCAATAATCAACCGTGAAGATATTGTGTAATTGATAGTGAAACAACTCATGCAATTTTTAAAGACGAGAAATATTTTTCTACTTTATTTAGAAGAAAGATAAATGTTTCCACAATATTTGGCAATGCAAAAATAATTGAAGGCTACGGAAGAGCTTCTATATTTCTGCCTAAGGAGACAAAAATTGTTATAAAAAAGCATTGTTCTCTTTTAAATCCCCTAGAAATCTACTAAATTTTAAAGATATCCGCCGAAATGGATATCATGTTGAGACACTAAATGAAATGAATGTTGAATACCTTGGTATAACCAAGAGTGTCTTGGGATAGAAATATATTTTGAAAAAATTACCGACTTTATTGTTTGGCCTATATTATGCAGAAATTTATGCCAGTGAAACACATTCGATCGTAAACTAGAAGTTTACTGATCCAAAAATTTTTGTGCTATGCCATGACCGATTAGGTCATTCTGGATCAATAATGATGAGACGAATTATTGAAAATTCAAATGGTCATCCGTTAAAGAATCTGAAAATTCTTGCGGATGATGAATTTTCACGTGTTGCTTACTATCAAGGCAAATTAATTGCCAGACCATCGACCTTGAAGGCCAGCATCAAATCCCCGAGATTTTTGGAATGTATTCATGGGGACATATGTGGACCTATTCACCACATAGTGGAGTGTTTAGATATTTTATGATTCTAATAAATGTACCATCAAGATGGTCTCATGTGTGCCTTTTATCATCCCGTAACCTGGCGTTTGTGTGGCTACTGACACAAATAATAAGAGTAAGGACACAATTCTCAGATTATCCAATTAAATCTATTCGTCTAGATAATGCTGGTGAATTTACATCACAAGCTTTTTATAATTACTGCATATCAATTAGGATAAAAATTGAACATCCTATAGCTCATGTTCATACTCAAAATAACCTTGCAAAGTCATTTATTAAGCGCCTATAATTGATAGCAAGACCACTGCTTATGAATCTAAATTACCCGCTATCGTGTGGGGTCATGCTATCTTACCAACCAGTTATAATAAATATTCTTCATCACAATTAATATTTGGTCATGAACCAAATATAGCCCATCTAAAAATTTTTGGTTGTGCGGTATACATGCCTGTAGCACCACCGCAACATACTAAGATGGACCCTCAACGAAGGTTAGGTATATATGTTGGGTTTGACTCACCCTTTATAATTCGATACCTTAAATCGTTGACAGGAGATTTATTTATGCTAGATTTGCAGATTGTTGGTTTGATGACACAATTTTCCCACAATTAAGGGGAGAAAAAAAGGAATCCCAAAAAATAATTACAGAAATTGTGTGCAAAGTTTCATCACTATCTCATTTTGATCCACGAACACGCATCTTTGAATAGGAGGTCCAGAAGATCATCCACTTGCAAAAAATAGCAAATCAAATGCAGATGCATTTATTGATTTGAAACGGATAACTAAGTCACATATCCATGCAGTGAATGTGTTTATCCAAATTGATGTCCCAAAGGGACCATTTGCTAGTATCAGAGCTTCTAAAATCCAAACACTCCTGAAGCGACGTAGACCATTAGGTTCAAAGGATAAATCCTAGAAAAAGAAGCGTAAAGAATAACAAAGATGATACTACAAAAAAACCTCTTTAAGAAGGTCAAGACTTGAGAAATCCTTATATTCCTAGAAATCAGTGAAGTCGAGACTCAAGTGAATGAAGAACTTCCAAAAAATTATACTGATGAGATAAATTTTGATCGATCGAAAGTTACAATGGATAATATTTTTGCATATAATATTGTTCTTAACCTCATGCAAGAGAGTGAGAATATTGAACCTAAATTCATCGAAGAATGTCGACGTAGAGATAATTGGTCAAAATGGAAAGAAGCAATTCAATCTGAGCTGAATTCACTCTTTAAGCATGAGGTATTTGGACCTGTAGTCCAAACCCCCAATGGTGTAAAATCAGTCGACTATAAATGAATTTTTGTGCAAAAGCAAAATGAGAGAAACGAAATTGTAAGATATAAAGCACGCCTTCTTGCACAAGGATTCTCTCAAAGAACCGGTATCAATTATGATGAAACATATTCACCTGTTATGAATGCAATAATTTTTCGATATCTCATTAGTTTAGCTGTACATGTAAATCTTGAAACACATCTAATGAATGTAGTTATAGCTAACCTATATGGTTCAGTTGACAGCAAAATTTACATAAAAATCCCAAAAGAATTTAAATTGCCTGAAGCATATAATAAGTCTCGAAAAATATTCTTAGTCAAATTGCAAAAATCTTTATATGATCTGAAACAATCAGGGGTATATGGTACAATCGCCTCAGTGAGTACTTGATAAATAAAGGTTATACAAATGATGTCGTTTGTCCATGTTTTCATTAAGAAATCAGGATCAGAGTTTGTAATACTCACTGTTTATGTTGATGATATAAATCTCATTGGAACTCCTAAAGAGGTCCAAAAGACAATTGAATATTTAAAGAAAGAATTTGAGATCAAAGATCTCGGAAAGACAAAACTTTGTCTAAATCTGCAAATTGAACACTTAGTAGATGAAATTTTTGTTCTTCAATCTGCCTATATTGAGAAAATATTAAAATGATTCTTTATGGACAAAGCACATCTGTTAAATACTCCAATGGTTGTTAGATCGCTTGAAGCGAATAAAGATCCTTTTCGTCCTCTAGAAGAGGATGAAGAACTCCTTGGTCCTGAAGTACCATATCTCAGTACTATTGGAGAACTTATGTATCTTGCTAACTCAATTAGACCTGATATAACATTTTTTGTTAATTTGTTAGCAAGGTATAGTTCTTCCCCAACGCGAAGGCATTGGAACGGTATCAAACATAGTTTGCGATACCTGAAAGATACAACTGATATGGATTTATTTTATACTAACAAAGACTGTTCAGACCTTGTTGGTTACGCAAATGCAGGTTATTTATCAGATCCACATAAATCTTGATCTCAAACAGGCTATCTGTTTATGTACGTAGGAACTGCTATATCATGATGATCTACAAAGCACTCCATCATTTTACTTCTTCAAATCACGCTGAAATAATAACAATTCATGAAGCAAGTAGAGAATGTGTGTGGTTGAGATCGATGATACATTCCATCCAAGAGAAGTGTGGACTGAAAAATGATATCAAAGTACCCACGGTCATATTTGAAGACAATGCCGCATGTATAACTCAATTAAAAGGTGGCTTCATAGAAGGAGACAGAACGAAACACATTTCACCAAAATTATTTTTCACACATGATCTTCAGAAAAAAAGTGAAATTAATGTACAACAGATTCGTTTTCAAGTGATAATCTTGCAGATTTATTCACTAAAGCATTACCAACGTCAACATTCGAGAAGTTAAGATATAAGATTGAAATGCACCATCTCCAAAGTATCAAATGAAGTTTTCATCAGGGGGAGAAAATGCATGTTGTACTCTTTTTTCCTTAGCCAAGTTTTTTTTTTCCCACTAGGTTTTTCCTGGCAAGGTTTTTAACGAGCCAGCTAATATATATTAAGATCATTTAAAACCTTCATTTTACATAAATAATTTAGGGAGAGTGTTATAACAAGAATTGTCTAGAAATGAAAGAAAAAGAGATCAATAATGACATGTGAAGTGGGATCCGCATCATTATGATGCTCCCCGTCTTTAGCTATAAAATCTCCCTCTCCAATGCAAGAATCGTTCATATACTGACACAAAAATAACAGAATACATATTTCCTCCTCTCTCTTCTTCTTCATTTAATATTTTACTTTTATTACTCCATTTTAAAATTTATTCTAGACAATTCTAGATATATTTTATAATAATATGTAGTTTATTTAAGTTATTTTTATTTCTTTTTTTAAGTATTTGCAATTTTATTTTTACTTTTAAGTTAATTTAAAAAATTGTAATAATAATTCATAATTTCATTTTTTATGGTACTGACACATAGACGTTTTTACTTCTCCTAATATATAGATATAGATATAGGTATAGATATAGATACTGATATAGATATAGATATAAATTCTCTGTTTTAAAAATCTATTGTGACTTTTGAAAATATATTTAGCTGCAGAATTTTTTTTTTGAATAAAAAATATTTATTTATTTAATTGAGAATTTTAATTGTATTTACTATAATGGAAAGTTGTAAAACTCCCCATCTACTTGAAAATGTAATGGGAAGTTATAAAACTCCCCATTAACTTGGATAAACATTCTTTTTTCAAATTAAAGATTAATTATTTTTTAAATGGTGTCTTTTGAAAAAAAAAAATTAGGTTAACAATTTTTTTCTGAATAAAAATTATTTATTTATTTATTTATATGGAGAATTCTGAAACCCTATTTGGTCTGTCTATTTTGACCAATAAATCGTGTAGCCAACTAAGTAGAAGTTCTAATTAGAATAAAATTTCTCTTAAAAAAATGGAAAAGTTTTAAATTTAAATTGATAATTTAAAAAGACATGCATACTAAATAAACTATTTCATTAAGATCTCAACTAATTTATAAGAATCTTTGTAAGTATCTTTTAATTGTTTTTATTTTCTCAAATTAAAAATATTTTCATCTAATTAATTAGATAGCTTTGTTAATGTATAAAAATTTAAAACTAAATACCCAAAATTTTAAAGTTTAAAATATGAAGGTAAAAGTATAATAATAGATTAGTTACTATTTAAAAAGTTTAAATTGATTGCCAAGTGTATTAATAATAAAGTTTTCTGTTTTAAAAATATATTGCGACTTTTGAAAAGGTGTTTAGGTGCACAGTTTTTTTTCCCTGATTAGAATTTATTTATTTAGTTAAATTGAGAAGTTGAATCGTATAACTCTCCATTTACTTGGAAATGTGATGAGGAGTTATGAAACTCGCTATTGAATTTGATAAATATTTTTTTTTCAAATTAATGATTAATTTATTTTTTAAATGGTGTCTTTTGAAAAAAAAAAATTAGGTTAACAATTTCTTTTCTGACTAAAAATTATTTATTTATTTATATGGAGAATTCTAAAACCGTATTTAATGTAATGGGATTATGTGAAGTTATATACTCTCTTTGTCCCATATTAATTGAATTTGTGAGATAATGCACACATATTAAGAAAAACATTCAAAAACAAAATTTACATCATACTTTTCACTATTGCCATTTGTAAAATCATATATATGTAGTGTAATTTATCTCGTAGAAAATATAAAACTTCAATAAATGAAAGGACAAATATGGAAAAAGCTTCAAACATTCTTCTTGAACTTTGAACAATTCAACTATTTTGAACACTAAAAAAAGTCTCAAACATTCAATTAATTTGAGACGAAGTGAGTAACCCTCAATTTATTTTCAAAATCATTATTTTTCAAAATAAAATTAATCTGTATTTTAAATTGTGATATTTGAAAACGTATTTGAGCATACAATTTAATTATTAAAGTTGCAAAAATTATTTATTTATTTATTTAAATTGGGATTTGTGAAATAGGCTTTTTTTTAAATTTAATTAAAAAATAATCAAAATTTCTAAAAGTAAGACTGTTATGTGTGTGTTAAGGGGGGGGGGGGGGGGGGGCG
>JAABOM020059311.1:0-12971 GCA_011800125.2 Solanum clarkiae
CATAAAGGAATCCTAATCAGATACTACAAAGGAATCCTAATCAGATAAGGAAATATATTCAAGGCATAAATCTAACATATATATATATATATATATATATACGACTATACATCAATTACTCAACAATTTCCACAAGATATGGGTCAAATATACAATAATGTTTCAATATACAGCTCGGTAATACAACAAATATCTTCAGATACTTCAGATACTCAATGGTTATGGTCCAGGCATAATCACCTCATAATCTAATTCAATAATGTATAAGGTTCAAATTACCAATATATATCACAATATTTTAATAGTTCAATATCAACAATGTACAAGGTTCAAAGCATTCAACAGATCACACATGGTACATATAACAAGTTCAAGAAAGGAAAGACATGAAATGGAGTTAATGCTATGAAATATAATCAATGTGATGCAATGTCAAGTAATCTTTATGCATATAGATCCTACTATACACATCTGTTGATATAATCAATTTGAAAATCATGGGGGACATATCTGTCTAGTACCTGCCCCGAAGCTTAAGACCCCAGTATAATCAGTGTCACATGCCACTGCTCGTGTGGCCCGTCCACTACTTCTCATCTGTGTTACATGACATGGCTCGTGTGACTTGTCCACTATTTCTCATTAGTATTTTTATCACGCCTCGGGGGGTATCCTAGATGTGGCCGGCACTCAGAGACTATTGCTAGTGCCCAAGCGAACCATTTGCCCTCATCACATTCATTCAATCAAAATTCAACAAATCAGCGGAAGACTAAATTAATGAAAGGTAAACAATTTCAATTAAAGGTAAACTAAACAAATCAACAGGACTAGTATAAAAGAAACTAATCAGACAATATCCAAGTCATTAATCGCCAAATCTAGTCTATGAAGCCTCTATCTAAATTCTCTAGATGGTACCATGACAGACTATGGCTACCTCTGTTGTATCCCATTTTAACTGAAGTCAAGCGGTGTTTTGATGATTCCTAAATCACACGAATTATATAAAATTCAAATTGTAATTACAGCTAGATATTTATAACGACCTAGCCCAATACTGTGAAGTATTGTCCGCTCTTGAGCCTAGCCATCACGGATTTGTCCCTTTGGGTTCACCCCAAAAGGCGCCTCACAGTATATAGACCAGTTCTTTACTTATATACCCATCATCTCTTCTGTGTTTTGCCTATGTGAGACATCTTATCTCAAGATGGGCCGTTACATTATTTGCTGTGAGTTATAATTAATTCAAACTATAACTATATTAGCTAATTAATTAGTGTATATTTGCTTACTTGTGTAACTTTTTCTAAATATAAAATAAGTGCAAATATTGGGCTTGACAGATCCAAACCTTGACCTTGTCCTAATTCTAAAATGAAAAAATTACATGGTATAGCAAATATTTACTAATATTTATTCATTATGATGACACTTTTATTTATTTATTATATACGAATATAAATGTGTATTAATAGCATGATATCATATATTAAATAATAAAGACACGATACAACATAATTACCATCTTTTGAGGAATATACATGTCAATACCTATGCAAACTAGGAACTGTACATGCTATTCCACTCAAAAAACGTTAAATGTATGAATTATTTCAGATTTAAGCCTTTTTCTCTTTCATAATTTATCAATAGCATGTATTTCCAAATTTCATCTTCAAATTCAATATTATTCAAAGGATTTTCTTGGAAGAGTATTTTGAGATTCTTCGTGGATATCTTCCGAAATCACTGTTCCATCAAAAAGGGGTTGTATTTATAACGATTTTTTTACCCCTTTTTTTGGTGATTTTGTTTGATTTCATCATCAAAATCACAATTTTTTGAATGATTTTCAGGCATCTAAAGTGCGATTCGTATTCAACAAGATATTTTACAGATCCCTAATTTATAATTAAGGTTTATACTTATATATATATATATATTTTTTGTTTCATCAGTAGGCTCCTGTATCAAATCTTTTTCCACAACATTCACAATGGATGAAATTAGCACTCCAAGGAGGGTTACAAGAGGTATAAACTACGTACTTCGATAATTTCTTAGATGAAGTACCATTCTTTGATTTGTGTATTCCAGCATCCGTTACTGCAATGGAGATGGAGATGCGTGCAAAGAACAACAACGATTACGTACTATTGAATATAATCACTCATGAGCAAAGGGAAAAATCCATTAACAGAAAAGAAGGGTCAAAATATTTGGGAGAGAAAATTAATGTTGGTAAGAAAAAAAAAAATGTAACAGTGAAAAAGAAGCGCATGAAGGACAACGATCAACAAAGGAGGTATATAGTCCATTCCGAAAAAACTATTGACAGTTGAGTATTATAAGTATCCATATTTTAGTCCGTATACAAAAATGTATATGACTTTTCTGGTCAAAAGTAACTGTTTTTGGGTTGTCATGCAAAAGGAGGTATTTAATCCTAATCCGAAAAAATTCTTGATAGTTGAATATTACATGTATCCACATTTTAGTCTGTATATAAAATGTATACAACTTTACGTCCAAAATAACTGTTTAAAAATGCATACAACCAAATCTCATGTTCGATTTATTTAACTGAACATACACCCGAACTCCCATGTCATTATGTATTTCCATATGCGTATCACTACCATCAATAGTGCATCTAATTTTTAGGAATTTTATAATCAAATCAATACTCAATTGATTCGAAATTATACCGACCAAATCATCATATGAAGCATATTCCCTCAGCACAATGTCATCTACTCTGTATTCGGTGTAGCGATTGTCTTCATTTCATTCTCCTAAATACCTGATGAAAACTACTATGATTGACATTTCCTATTCCATAATTTAAAAAAATAAATATTTATGTTAATAAAATATCGATTATCGATACAATAAAATTAATAAAGTCTGCAAACTTAAACTTGATACTACCTATATCAATTTTATATTAAAGACAACAATGGTGATTATTGAAAAGAGAGGAAAAGCACCATGACGTGGACAATCGAAAAAACCTTTTTGAATGATATTTTTTAGCTGTTTTTGATATTTAACAGTAATTAACACCTATAAAGGGAAGATTGACAATTAAAAATGGGATAGACTAATTAATGTAATTTGCTATTACTATTTAAAAAAATGGTTATATTCTTTCCTTAATAATATATACACAGTATATATTAATATTGAAATATCAAACTAATTGCCGTATTTTTATTTATTTTTTTCATATAACCTGTAGCTATATTTGGTAATTATAATAAATATAGCTAGAGAAGTATCATAACCTATAAAATATAGCCATTTCTGTAAGTTTCTCGTCTAAAATAAAGAAATTATTTGCGCCTGTCCAACCCTTTCTTCATCATTGCTGCAAATGGGCCTTTTTTAGCCTTATTTTTGTTGTATCACTGCACTGCAAATTCATCATTCTTTATCATTACTTTTTGGCTCCGAAACCTGTAACTTTGCTTCCGGCTTCCAGCCACTTGTAACAACCCACAGCTTTGCGGAAAATGCAGGGATGAAGTCCCAAAAGGGACTCAAATAAGAGAGTTCATGCAAAAAAATAAAAATAAAATAAGCATCTTTTCAATAATTGTCTAAGAAATACATATGCACTATATAGTTAGATAACTAAATCAATAATTTTATATATTTATAAAATAACCATTCATACTAAACTCAGCATTGATTGTGCTCACAATTTCGGCTGAACAATAGATGAAATGACAATCACCAAGCAACTTTCACAGAACACAGTACTATTGGGTCGACTTATCGGTCGACGATATTTTCAACACTTACTAATATGTGTAACGTACGTGTAATGAATCTAGTAATCTAAAAAAACTGATTTAGGTGACACATAAATGATCAAAAATCAAACTAGCAAATGCAATTCAAAAGCATCATGATTTTTTTCATATTAAAATTTTTTGAGTACTTTTTTTTAAAAAAAATAATGTAGGAAATGAAGGAATAATAATTGAACTTTGCGATTTACATAATGGGCAAAATTTAAGGTCAAAAGTCTATGATAAGTATTAAGTACAAATACTATATGTACTAATTTTTGTTTATTCATGCATTACTGTATGAGTTGGAGTTGATAAAAATATAATTTTATTTGATTCAATTTGTTTATTTATTTTTGATTTTTTATGGGGTTTTAAAAAATAAGAATACTTATATATCTTAATATAATTTAAACTAAAAATACATTTTAAAAAATTAATTTTTTCATCTTGTAATCTTAAATGTCACGTGAAAAATTAAAATTTAAGAGTTCTTAAAAAAAAAATGAATGAAACATTCTTTTTGAAACAAACTAAAAAAAAAAAAAAGAAAAAGATAACCAAATTGAAATGGAAAATAGAATTTCTATCATTGTAAAGATGAAACTAAAATCTAGACTTTCTACTGCAAATGTGAACACCACTAGAAATTAAAATGAAAAACAAAATTGCCTAAAATATCATATTCAAATAATTGCCATTTAGTCTAACGCAGAAAAACACAAAAAGGGAAAAAACTACAATTTCCAAACATAGATACTCTTTAAACTTCAAAGCTTTAAGGTTAGATCTAATCCATTGTTTTCACTGTCATCATAAGGTATATGTTGAATAGCAACATCCAACTGATCTATCAAAAGTCTTGTGATAAATTTACTGACTTGAATACTTCTTGCTGACAACTGTATTTGTGCCACATCAATGTTAGGTCTAACTGGACGACAATGATATGATGGTGGTTGATCTTGTGACACATGTCTCTTATTCAAGTTTCTTGCATTTTGTGGTAGTAGCGCACGTGTTGATGGTGATGTTAACCAATGATGATATGACTATGGTCCTTGTGGCACGTGTCACTCATTTCTTGATAATGTCGTATTTTGCATTGGTGTAAGTACTGGCAGGGACATTATATTTTCCCTGTTTGAACCTTCTACTATGTGAATTTGAGGTTGTAACTGTGTTGAGTGAGACGAAACATGATTTGTGAATTCATGATATGACGGTAATCCTTGTGGCACGTGTTGCTCATTTCTTGAGAATCTTGCATTTTGCATTGGTATTGGCAGGGATGTTACATTTGCCCTTCTTGAACCTTCTGCTATGTGAATTTGAGATTGTAACTGCATCGAATGAAACCGAGCATGATTCGTGAATTCATGATAAGTGAAACTGATTTGGTTACATAAATGACATTGGAATCACCTAGGATTGAAACTTGACATTCTAAAGAGAAAAAGAGAAATCAATGTTAAACATATAAATATTCAAAATCAAGCAAAATTTAAATGTTTTTTTTTTTAAAAAAATGTAACTTATTACCTCTATGACATTTCTAATATGACAAGGAAGACTAAGAACTGTGGATAGAATTTATAGGCAAGACTCTCACTAGTGTCATAAATGTTATAATTTGGCAAAATAAAATAATATATTGAAATTATATGGGAGAATCATAAATGCAATATAAAAAAATAATTATGTTTCCACTTAGAGAATTTTTCTCTCCTTTTAAATAAATTTTAATTAAAAATTTAATTATGTTTCTCTTTTTATTTTGACCGCAATTTATTAGTATACTTCTAAAATATTTTGAATTGTTTATTTTTGAGACTTAGAGTACTCTTTATATAGTAGCTAAATATACACATTATTTTTTAAAAAATCTTATCAATTACACGTTCAAATACACAATCAAAACAAAATTGTTTGACACGAAATTTGCACGATCATATAAATTGAAATGAAAGAGTAATAATTTTAATTAATGAGTAAAGGTTAATAGAGATTAAAAATAAAACTAAAATTAGAGAGTTAAAATCAAAATTAAATGGGTAAAATATTCCATCTTGATTCTTCCCCCAACCCCCAATGAACTTTCAATTTCAGTGTGATTTATCATTTAGTTTTTAGTTTGGTAAAAAAATTTAGTGTTATATAAAATTGTAGATGTCACGACATAAAAATGGGTGTGATGACTCGCCTAACCTCCCAAGGCAAGTCAACCTAACATACTCAGTTCAATACGTAATACTAAAAGTGGAAGAAATAAGTTTATATTTTGTTGTGGCTTTTTATATTAAAAAAATTCTTGTTCAAAAAAAAATTTTTTCAGAGAAAGTGGGACTCACGCTATGGGAGCAATTCGGGTCTTAGGATCTTTCCATCAACATGAGAACAAGTCACACATCGATACTTAAAGATAACCATATACATAACATAGACTTAATTATATCACATAACATATAACGTGAAGAGGTTTACAAGATGTCAAACAACGCCTCTATATAGATATATCGAGGGCCAAGACATATCCCGGGCTCACCCTCAATATATAAGGAGAAGTAAGTAACATTGGTAGATAGATGGTGGTGCGTTCTTGAAAGACAGAACTCACCACTACAAGTAAATCCGGAATCCGAGCTAAACGTCGAACGGTGGAGGTCAAAGTCCTCGGTCCCTACATGGTCAAATCATGTAGGCAAGAGTATGCGTTAGTACGTTTGAATGTACTACCTACGCGGGTGCGATGCATGTAACTTACCAAAACCTGCATATCAACGTTAAATGACAAGGCACATAATATCGAAAGAGTTGAATATCAAAGAATGTAATATAACAAGATACTATGAAAGTCATGATGCATGGAATGCAAATGATACACTCGTTTATATATATATATTGGGAATGTGACCTCAACCAACATAAGTAAGACCAAGCGGTTATTACTTGGAATCCCGATGAAATCCCCTCATCGGTAAAGAGGTGATCTACTTGCCAAGGGTAGACCATACTTCACCTTACGGGACAACTCCCTCTTCGTATGAAATAACTTTCCTTACAGGAAAACTCCCTCTTCGGATAGGATTTTCACAAAATCACAAATCAAATCATTTCTTCTCCTTACGGGACAACTCCCTCTTCGAATAGGAAACCTATGCTAGGCACATAGTTCAAGGAAAGGGAGAGGGTCCTTGGGGATAGCCCTAACGCCCCCAATTTATCATGCTAAGTCATCATCCCACAAGAATAGATATACATATATATATATATACATACTTTCAAATGACGTAAATCATTTCCGAAACTATTTTAATGCATTTTGAGGCTTAAAGGCCAAAACATAATTTCATAGTCTATATACTCATGCATAGGAATAGCCCAAAGAGCCAAAATCAAAGACATATATGTGACCACAATATTGTCATAACCAACATTTTATCAAAATCATACCATAGAACATAATTGAGCTTAACCCATAACATAATTTCCATAAAATCTCATGAACATGAACACATATGTTATGAATAATGTGAAAATGGCATGGGTAATTGAGATTCAATCTCAAATCAATAGTATAGCATGAAATTGAAGTAAATTCATATTTAAATCCACAAGTCAAAATTATAATATAATCACCTATGCTTAGATCAAAGCCTTAAAGGGGACATGCATACTTTAAAATTCCATAAACCCAAAGTAAATCCTCATGTAATAGTTTAAATCACATTAAAATCATCAAATAAACACTACCCAAGCATAATTAGAATTTTAGGATTCATAATCTTCAAAACCCCAATTTAAAGTAAACTAGAATTGGAGCTTAATGGAGGCTCTTGAGAGGACTTGAGAGTGTGATTGAGATGACAATAGTGAGTTTTATCCTTTGGAACATTGTTTAGGTCTTTTAGGAAGGTTAAGATAGCTTAGGAAGTCAAAAAGGGTTATTAAAATAATTAGTATTTACGAAAATGCCATTAGTGAACGGATGGAAAAATTGGCAAAGTAGTGCCCCATAGAAGATCCCACGGGGCGTGTGGCACTCCACGGGTTGTGTTGAGTGCTCGTGACAAGGTACTTGGTCTAAAAATTGAAGTTGAAAATCAATTGGAAAAAGACGTCTTTTCGCGACCACGGAGGCCTCCACGGTTCGTGTGGAGCCTCACAACCCATGTAGAGGCTCGTGGCACCATACTTAGTGCTAGAAAATATTTCCCAGGATCCACTCCAAGGACCACGGGTCTTGCACCATGCCACGGGTCATGCTGAGGGGTGTGGCACAACACTTAGCAAGAAAACTCCCCTAAACGCTCATTATTCCTCTCTTGTACTCACCCCACGACCAGCCACACGGCCCGTGCCACTGGTTGTGCCCCATGCCTTAGGTCAAAAATGGCCTTTTCCAACTCAAGACACCTCACATGGTCCGTACAAGATACCACTGCTTGTATAGGTGCCCGTGAGGCTTCACTGCACGGGAGGGTCTCACGAAAACGATCATAACTCCTTCGTCCAACATCAGAATGAGGTGAAACCAAGTGCGTTGCGAAGCTAACTCAAAGGGCTTTCATTTGACATGTTCGTGGGACACCCAGTTCTAAATGTGCTAAAAGTTATGCTTGTTTAAATTGACCCTTCTATCGGTACTAGTGTCGAACTTAGCCAATGAAAAATCCTTTGAACTTGGCTTGACGTAGGGGCCCCATGATGACCTTAAACAACATAAATAAGCTTGAAAATTTGAGTCCTTGCAATATTTTTCGGGCAACATTATTTTTTAATAAAAAATCATTTTTTTTAAAATTTTATTGTGGCTTTATATATCTATATAAAATCTTTTATTACTAAACATAGACAAAAGACAGACCCCAATGTTGAGAATCAGAACTAGAGCTACACAACATCGACAAGCATGAGGATATTTACAGTTCTGATCATAAGGATGTATAATAAAAAGGAGTCAAGGATTTACACTTAATAGGGTTAGCAAGGTTCTTACTACAAGCCTAACAAAAAGGAGCTACGATGATGATCAAAAGGCTAGATCTTCATCAGTGACCCGGTGCATGGCCAGGAAGGACCACAGATCTAATAAAACAACTCATCTTACTGCAACACCAAACCTTTGGGTTACACATATAGTAAATAAAGTGGAATCAACAAAAGAAGGTCAATGGTATGATACTTTCAGGTTGAGCCTTAAGGATAACAAAAGCCTTTGTTCGAGATGGAAGGGAGGACTGACCCAAGAGCTGTTACTGCAATATATGCTGAAGAAAGAAATGGATCAAAATCGGTATATGAGGAAGAAGAGAGTAGAAGAGAGACAACACCTACTAGATAAGCACCAAGGGGAAGAAGAGGAAGAAATCGTCTTACCATTTTCAAGCGTCTGCTCTGCTACCACACGAAGGAGAACAGTCTAGAATAGGAAAGGACGGTCAAATAGTATCTAGGAAGTCTACTTCAATAGGTTTTTTTGTACTTAAAGTGGAAGATGGGTTTCTGGAAATAGTCGCGCTAATTTTTTAAACATAGAGGTCAAGTTACGTACATCCGATATTCTCTTACCTAGCAATGGGCGAGAGCCTTTGAAGCATTGGGGTAATGTTGTTGTTGTAAAGTGGAAGATGGGCTTCCGGATCAATTTGTACTTGGGTTTATTATTTGCAGATGAATAAAATGGGCCGACTAGCCGAAAACTAAAAAAATATATATATATATATAAATAAAATCTTTTTTCAAAAAAAAAAAAAGAAGAAAGTTTATTGTATCGATATTGTGTAAATGTGTATAAATGTATATCACTATTATATAGTCATGTAATGTATCGATATTGTATAAATTATGTATAAGCATGTATCAATACTATATGAATAGTATGTAAATGTGTATCGATATTGTATAAATTGTATGCAAACGTGTGTCGATATTATATAAATAGTTATGTAATGTATCGACATTATATGAATTGTGTATAATCGTGTATCCATATTGTATAAATAATTATTTAATATATCGGTATTAATATTTATTTCACTATCATACATTTTCACCCCAATAAAATACAAAAAGAAACAAGAAATAATAAAGTGATAATGTTTTTCAGATTAGAAGTGAAACAATTAAAAAAGGAAAACATCTTTTGAAAAAAAGAGCCCAAAAATAAAATAAAATTAAACATGGATTTTTAAAAAAATTTTACTTTAACATATATAAAAAAAAAGGAGGTTCCATTTTAAAGAAAAAAAAACGAAAGAAAAAGGTCAAATGGCCAAAATAAAGAAATAAAAAAATAGCACCAGTAATATAAACAAATAAAAAAATTAAATTGTTAGCTAGTTTATATGGCAACTTGCCAAATTAGGAGCAAAATAGCCGAGTGACTGTGTTTGCTGTAGAAATATTGGCCCAAATGTCATTTTAAGTATAAAAGAATGAGTTATTTTTTATGTAAATAATTTTTCTCAATAGTTTATGGGTGTAATTATCTTTTAGTAGAAAATATATTTTTTGGGATATTTTATTGATATATTGATATCATATAAGATTGAACTTAATCTTCTGTGATACTCTGTAGATATATTGATGCTCTATTGGTATCCTCTGTGTTACTCCCTCGATATATTAATTCCCTATTAGTATTAAATAGGTCTGGACTTTTCTTTTTGAGAAAACAAATAAAAAATAATTAAGATATGATACCGATGAGGTATCACGAAAAAGTTTATTATCATTCTCTGTGATACTCTGCTGGTATACTGATATCCTATCAGTGTAATTTATGATAATTCATCAATATATTGATATCCTATCAATAACATTCTAAATTTAATAGTAGGCAAATTAAAAGGTTATTCATCATAAATAATTAGAAAAACATAAAAATATAAGAGGATATATACATATAAATATCTTGTTTCAAAAAGAATATGACCTTAGTTTTCCTTAAAAAGAACTCCAATAGAAATTGATAAAACTTAATTGTTGAAAATTATTGGAAGCACTAAAGTTGATTTATTAATATAAACTTTTTAAAAATCATATAAACGTTATTAAAAATACTTCTTTTATTTCTTTTCCCCATGCTTTTTCCACTTTTGTTAATTTTTGTTCTTCTTTCCTTCTCCTCAATTTTTTATGCTATAAACTACTAAAATCTAATCATAAAAATAACTATAGTAGATGGTCATTTAATCAAAATAATTATTAAAAGAAATAATTATCTATATAGACATGTATATAATCAGTATATATTTATGTATGATTAAGTTATATTTAATTTTTTTTGTATCATAATATATAATTAATGTATAACTCATGTATAAGTTATCTATATATTATAGTCAATGTATATTTTCCATAACTTTTAAAAAATTATATTATATAATCATTATACATATCCTATAAATTTTTACTATTTTTTATATAAATAAAAAAATAATTATATTTATAAAGTAATTAGTTTATTATATATATATATTTTAAATTATCTCATTGTAATTTTGAAAAATTAACCAAATAATGATCAAACAATTAATGTCCAACTTTCCAGAGAAGAAATGCTCACCGTTTAGTGTATATGTCAAAAGTCATTAGGTTTTAAATCCTTATATATAAACCTAGAAGGACTATAAAAGTGGTCGAAATTTTAATTGATAAAATATAACAATTTAATTAGTCTATTGTAGAATTCTTAATAAAGGATATACATTTTAATAAACTTTTAAAATACCTTCATGCTTTTAATATAACTAGTGTTTATGAATATGTTTTTCACATTACTTTCTATCAATTTTCTTTTTTTGAAAAAAATCTCGATGTAATATAGATAATATAGATAGATATATAAGTTATTTTGTTGATTTTGTTCTTTTAATACTACAAGAAAAAATGCTTTCCTCTTTTGATTTGAGTTTTCGTTCTTCAAAAGAAAAATAACAATAGAAAAACTAAAATCATTTATATATAAATACTTAAATAATTATATACTAGTTTGTATAGTATTTAATTATTTTTGTTTTGTTCTGTTTTTTGGCGTTAATTACTAACCTATATAATAAAAATAAGATCTCATAATTTAATAGAAAATGACATTGTTGTTGTAATTAATTGTATCCATTTTTCTTTAGGGATATGTACTTCTAATCTAAGAATTATATTATTACAATAGGTTGACAGTGAATACTTAAGACCAGTCTTTAATCCCTGTATTATTGCATTATTTCAGTTTTATTCCTTGTATTATTTGACTAAGCATATTAAACCTTCAATTAATTGAAACGTGTGATATTGATCCTTCAAACTAACGGAAGTTAAATATTTAACAGCCAAATAATGATTTTAGTTCTTCTATTATTGCATTGTTTCAGTTTTAGTCCTTGTATTATTCGATTGAACACATTAAACCTCCAATTAATTGAAACGTGTGATATTGATCCTTCAAACTAACAAAATTAAAATATTCAATAGAATTATTGGCTTACAACGACAAAGATGTGCATGAACATAAATTATTCATTTGCTTACATTGTTTATATATTAATTATATATATAATAACTAGGACCAATATCACACGTTTCAATTAATTGAAGGTTTAAAACCTGTTGATTTGGAGGGATTTTGCAATATAAGTTGGGTCGGCTCGTGGGCCGAATTAAAAAATGAATTGTCACGATCCAAAATGGGTCGTGAGTGGCACCCACACCTAATCTCCTAAGTGGGAGAACCAATGATACAAATCCCAACCTACGTTAGCTGTTCAACTTATAAATAATATTAATGCAGAAGTTCAACTTATAAAGCAAGAATAACAAAATCTATAATTGCTATTACACAACATTTCTCAAAATCTGAAAGTTATCACATCAAGGACATCTATTCTTCAATACTAAGTCTAAGAGTAACAACACAAAGATAGATAAATAGAATAGTTTGTGTCCGAAAATTAGGACATCATGTCATGATAGAATCCAACACGAGCTCGAAGGTTAGCTCACCCTGAAATATGATATACCGACGATCGCCTAAAGCTGAGCATAGTCGAAGTCAATGGAACACCCACTGCACTCCACAAAAACAAAACACAGAAGAATACAAGTAGGAGTCAGTACGAGTCACATGTACTGAGTAGGTATCCTCTGCCGCCTCGAAATAGAAATTACTAT
>JAABOM020059312.1:0-99310 GCA_011800125.2 Solanum clarkiae
TGTATTGCATCCTACATACTTAGTACATTCAAATGTACTAATGCATACTCTATGCCTACATGATGTTACCATGTAGGAATTGGAGCTCCATTTGAGTATCCTCCTCCAAGTGACTAGTTTGACATCTAGAAGATAAGCTTGCAGAGTCCTCGAATTTGAGGACACTATCTACTTTCTCTTGCTATTTCAAAAACTTCTTCATTTTGGTGTTTGACATTATGAGGGTGATCCTGGAAAGTGTCTTGACCCCCACTCCATTTTAAGCTTAGAGGTATTGCTGGAGTATTATGATGTATATATGTTATGAGCTTGACTCCTCATGATTTATGATATCAAACAATTCCCTTGGCCCCATTTATCCCTATTTTAATCACTTGTTATTTATTTGCTTCTGTGACCAAGGATGTGTGTATAATATGCTAAGAGGCTTGTTTGGGGTCCCTCCGGGTTCCCCATTTGATATGCCACGTCTCGGCCCTAGGTCCGGGTCATGAAAAATAACTTCTTTTCTAATGTGTAGCATTCAAGATGATAAGTTAAGTTCACCAAGCTCTTTGGTCAAAGGTGAGAGGTGAATTTCACTATGTGACTTGGCCCATCTCTATAGTGTGTATTACTCACCCTTACCAATTAGTCTAGTACAACCTCCCCTTGACCCATTCTAGTTGATTAGATGAGAACATATCAATCCAATCCTATTACTTAATCTATTTTCCCATTGATTACTACCTTGGTCCAATCAGTAACACTAGGCAAGTTCTAGTGTTGGCCACCACTAGAAAATAAGAAAAACAAAGAGAATTAATTAATACATACATGCACACTTCCAGGAAATATGAATTATATGATTTTACTTTTTTAGTTCTTCATAGTACCCACAATCCTTGTTGTGGATTTAGCTAGTTATTCTTTGTGTCGATGCAAGAATCATAAATTGGAAAAACATAATTGAGCACTTACACAATTGAATTAAGAACAAGAAAATCCAACTTCAAAGAGAATCATAAGATTAAAGATAAAATTAAAGTACAAGAGGTCTCCAAAATTATCCAATGGAATCTGAATATTTTCTCTCTCTACTTACTGAGTTTTCTGAGTAATATGTGAGAACTTATGAAAAATAACCTAAAAACCTATTTACTATAAGTAAAATGTATGTCCTAAACATAATAGGATAATTGATCGGCACAGCTTACCAAAGGGGTTTACGGGATGTACGCATTCCACGGCCCGTATCTGGGGTCTTGTACAGAGTTGCTGGAAAATTGGACTTCAATTCTACAACACTTCTCTATGACTTGTTAAGTAGTTTACGACTTGTACGGGTGGTTTCATCTGATAAAATCTTTAGAAAGTCCTCACTTTCTGATCCTCACGGCACGAATCATGTTTTCGACTTGTAAATCATTCCATGACCTGTCTGCATATTCATAGAGTGAACTTCAGAAAATATCCCTTCACTTGAATTGTCCATAAAACCCTCGTCACAACCCATAGAATGATCTATGGTCCGTAAAGGGTCTTGTACTACATCAAAAATAAACAACTTTTGTACTTTTTCCTAAAATCAAGGCCAATCCTAGAATCCTACAAACATAACACAAAAACACATAAAATGAACTAAGATCGCATTGATAATACAAAAATTCTAAGTTCTATGCATCAAAAGTGTTGTATTTTGACAGCACATCACCCTTGTCGTATTACCTTGGTCAAACACTTACTGAAATAAAATTTCATGCATAATTAAGACCTTACAAAGTTCTGGTCCTTACAAAGAGTCATCTCACCATTGCCACCTCAAGCTCTAGGGTTGGGTACCCTATCATTAGTAAACCTTTGGCCTTGATCATTAGAGGACCCTAGACCTTGGAATTCGTGGCCTTATAGGAATCAACCATTTTTGGCATCTCGAAAGCTATCATCATAGCGGGCCCTCTTAATTTGGCCACTTCTCCTCTTATAAGCTTCTCCCTTTTGAATTACTCAGCATAACTCATGAGCCAAGACAAGTCCATATATCCTATGAGCATGGAAGTTCGACATTCATCATTGATCAAATCGGACAATCCCGATAAAAACTTGTGCATTCTTGCCCTAGTGTTAGCGACCAAGTGAGGAGCATATTTTGAGAGGTTGTTGAACTTTAGGGAATAATCTTTAACACTCATAGAACCTTGTTTGAGGTTCATGAGCTCTATAATATTTCCTTCCCGTATATCTATGGGGAATAAATGGTTGAGGAAGGCGGTCTTTAATTCTTCCCATGAAATAAGCTATTCAATCACTCTCTCCTCGTTCAAATAACCAAACACAATGAGCAAGGCCCTTTAGTTTGATAGGCCTCAAGTTTGGCTTTCTTCTTTGAGTTTATCCCCATGATATCAAGAACTTTGTACACCTCATCGATGAATTCTTGGGGATCTTTTTCAACTTTGGAGACATAGAACTCCAGAGGACTCATCCTTCTAAAATCCCTCATCCTCGAGGTAGGGATAGAAGCATGAAGAGCTTGAACTCCTTGATAGGCCATGGCTCTTGCCAATAAAATGACCATATTCTGGTATTTGGTATGAGTAATCCCTTCTTCTCCTTGGGGACATATGGAACCAGAGGGGCTGGTACACCCTCGGGAGTGGGAGCCCTTTGAGCTGCTCATCTTTGAGGAATGGTCTAGAAGAGCGAAAGACCATCCATTAGAATAAGGGAAACCTCAACTTAGTTCTAAAGCACTACATAGAATATGAAAAACTGAATCATTCCTAAAATGGCTTATAGCCTCTTATTTATATTGTAAAATGTTTAACAACAATAAATAAGACTCTACTTGACGTGGTGCATTAGATTTCTGAGGGCTATTTACAAACCTATTGATTTGATAGAAAGATTTGTCATGATCCAAGTCTAGTGCCCAGGTATGGTACGTGAATGGAGAACTGAAGGAACCCTAAACAAGCCTCTTATGCATACATAGCATGAAATGACACTACAAAGTACCTGAAAATGTGCCTCGAAAGTGTCTGAAATTATAATTTCCATATATCTCAAAATCGATGCACAATGTCAAAAAATCAACTTTATATTCTTGTTCAAGTGGTCAAAATTAGGGAGGAAAGGGTCTAACCCCGATTTTAGAGCGGACGATTAGCAATTTTGATTTTCCAAGTGGCCATTTCCAGAGAGCTTTTCGTTCCCCTAGCACGATGCGCCAAGGGCGCAAAGACGAAGGAATTCATTTTTACATCCTTTCGATGATGCAGACATATATATTTTTCTTTCCAGTTATTTTCCTTACGGTTTAAGACTTTGAAGTCTTGGGCATAAGTGTCCCCAATGTAAAAATACCTATACTTAATCATTTTTCACCCTCATATCATTCTATACATTCCCCAATACTCATTCAATTACTTTGGGAATATTTTGTCTCCTAAACTCTAGTCTCAAAATCCTCTTAGGATCTAAGGAGTTCCTCTCAAGCTTCAAGTCTCTATCTCCTATCTTCATCAAATTCATCTCCAAAGTTAAGGTATGTGGGTTTCTTTTATGGGTTCCTTTTACCCATGATGCCCAAGCTTTCTTTTCTTAAAAATTTCTTGATTTAAAGTTGATTTACTTATGGGTCTTATTTATTATGAAAATCACTACATACTATGTTGGGATTTATGAAATTGTGATTGTTTTGCTATGTTTTGGGCCATGAATCTAAGGTCTATGGTGAGCATTTATGAAGAGTCTTGATGTATATTGCTTGATGGTGTTACTAAGTATCTAATTATGGATTTAAACTAATTTTTCTAGAATAATTTCACTCTTGAATTACATGGTTTTATACTAGCATTGCACATCCTATAAGTGTTTGATAAAATGACCGATTTTGGATTCATGAGGGATTGAAGGTCCTATACATGTCTTATGAGTTTTATAACAATATGATGATGAAATGATGATGGAATTATGATGAAAAGGAATGTATGTGTATGATTATGAAAGGAGTGCATATATATGTGATATAATCTCTATATAGTGTTGGGGATGACCAAGCCTAGCTCGGGGGGTTGTAGGCCCGGTTAACCTATGGAGGAGTTGGTACCTTAGTAAGCTAGCTCAAGGGGTGGTAGGCCTTTATAACATTATTGGGGGTTGATACCCATCATCCGTGTTGGGGGGTTTGTACTCTGTCAACCTCGATGTGGGATTTGTACTCTATCAACCTCGGTGGGGGGTTTGTACTCCATCAACCTCATGAAGGGGTTTGTACCTTATATGCCTTTCTAAAGGGCTAGTAGGCCTTGGGTTGCACTATAATTGTCACTCTTTACACTCGTATTCTTATCTATATAAGCATGGTCTTCCTTCAAGCATCATCCATACATGTCATATTGTTAGTATGCTATTCATTACTTATGATTATACATTTTGTCTATGACACCTACCTCTTGTTGTATTGCATTCTATGTACTTAATACATTCAAACGTACTAATGTATACTCTATGCCTACATAATGTCACCATGTAGGAACCAGTGTACTGCTTGATCATCCTTTTCCGCGTGGATAGTATGATTTCTATCAAGCTTGTTTGTAAGTCCTCCATTCTCAGATTGTTACTAATGATATATTGCTATGTATTAAGGCTTTCTCTCTATGACTTATGTATTGACTATGAGGGTGAGACCGGTTGCTTTGTATCGACCCCTGCTAGGATCTATGTAGTAGAGGTGCTGTTGGACATGTTATGTATCTATTCTATAAGCTTGACTCTATTGACTTTTGGTGTTTATGCTATGGAAGTTTATCCTTAATCCCAATTTCCCCTCATTTAAATTTATCTCTTATTGTCATTCTAATTGCTTTCTAGACCATGGATGTGTAATGATATGTTATGAGGCTTGTTTGGGGTTCTTTCGGGTTCCCCATTCGTTGGGCATGTCTAGGCCCTAGGCTTGGATCGTGAAAAAGGTGGTATCATAGCACTAGGTTGTTAGATCCTCGGAGTCCAATACACCACGTTGATTAGAGTCTTATTTATGGTAGTGTTGTGCACCACAACTATGAATATGAGGCTATGAGATGTTTTAGGAAATATTTCTCTTTTTCATGTTCTAAGTCATGCTATAGAGTTGAAGTAAGCATGCCAAATACGAGTGGAAGATGTGCCCACACGCCCGAGGAGAAATCATCCAATGGAGAGCATAGGGATGCTCTCACCTTGCTAACACAAGTGGTGGCTAATCAAGCCAACCAAGGAGCCCAAGAACCTCATGCTCCTACACTGGCCTCTCAAGTAAGTGACTTCATGAAAATGAACCCCTTAGAATTCCACGGGTTAAAGTTGAGTGAGGACCCCCAAGAGTTCATTGATGAGGCCTAGAAAATTTTTTCTATCATGGGTGAGGCCAGAGGATAAGGCAGAGTTGGAGGCCTACCAACTCAAAGGGACAGTACAAATATGGTACAACCAATGGAAGGAAGAGAAGGGAGTTGGCTATGTGGTGTTTTCGGAGGAGTTCAAGGTGGAATTCCTCAATTGGTTCTTCCTCCTTAAACTCAGGGAAGCTAAGTTGGTGGAATTTATGAATTTGAGACAAAGGTCTATGAGTGTGAGAGAGTATGCCCTCAAATTTCCTAACTTTCAAATTTTTCTCCTCACTTGATTGTTGACTCATGGTTGAGAACGAACAAATTTGTTATGTCTCTCTTCGACTTGTTAGTGAAGAATGTTGGTCCAACATGTTGATTAGTGATATGAACTTGTCACGTTTGTTGACCTATGCTGAACAAATGCAAGAGCAGAAATTAAGGAAGAGAAAGGGGCATGAGGCCAAAAGGGCCCGTTTTGAGGGTAAGTTCCAAAGGAGAGGCCGGTTCCATCAAGGCCAAAGGCCTGCTCATGCATTTGTAAGAGGGTTGCAAATGATCTTCCAAGGGCCCAAGGTGTAAAGGGTGTGGCTCCTAATGATATGTGTCAAAATTATGGTAAGGGTCATGCGGTTCATGTTAGAGGAATACTGGTGCTTGTTATTTTGTGGTGAAAAGGGGCATAAAGTGATAGATTGCCCTCGAAACCGCAACAAGAGCAAAGAGGTTCATCCACAAGGTGCTAATGCGGGTCCCATTGGGGAGAGATGGCTGACAAGATGGTACCCTGAGGCACAACTGGTTCTATGTTTTCTATGGGAGACAAGGGGTTGATGAAGTCCCCGATATTGTTATTGGTATGTTGAAATTTTTTTACATTGATGTGTATGCACTGATTGATCCGGGTGGCACTCTTTCTTTTGTTACACCTTTTGTTTTCTAAAAGTTCGATGCTGACCCTGAGTTGTTTCATGAGTCATATGAAGTGTCTACTCCTATTGGTGCATCTATTGTTGCTAGAAAAGTTTATGGAAGTTGTCCTATTTGCATCCTGCATAAAGTGTTGCTCTGTGATTTTTTTGAGTTAGACATTGTTGATTTTGTTGTCATTATTGGGATGGATTGGTTGCATGCCTACTATGCTTCCATTAATTGTAGAACCCATAAGGTCAAATTTCGATTTCCAAATGAACCCATCCTTGAGTGGAAAAGTCAAGATGTGGTAGTCAAGGAAGATTCATCTCTTGCATTGAAGCCCGTAAGTTGATTTCTAAGGTGTGTCTTTACCATCTTGTAAAGGTTGGGGATATGTAGTGTGAAGACCTTTCCATGGAGTCGATTTCGATTTTAAATGCGTTTCTTGATGTCTTTCCAAATGAACTTCTTAGTGTTCCTCCCGAAAGTGAAATAGACTTTGGCATAGACTTCCTCTCCTATACTCAACCCATTTCTATTCCCCCTTACCATATGGCCCCGACAGAGTTGAAGGAGTTGAAGGAACAATTGAGGGACTTGTTGGAGAAGGGATTTATTAGACCTAGCCAATCACCTTGGGATGCTTCAGTGTTGCTTGTGAAAAAGAAGGATAGGTCACTTAGGATGTGTATTGACTACCGACAACTCAATAGAGTCACCATCAAGAATAGGTATCATGTTCCAAGGATTGATGATTAGTTTGACCAATTGTAAGGGGCTAGCCACTTCTCTAAGATCGATCTTCAGTTCGAGTATCATCAAGTGAAAGTAAGGGAGTGTGATATTCCCAAGATGGCCTTCCAGACTAGGTTTATGCCCTATGAATTTGTTGTTATGTCTTTTGGGTTGATCAATGCACCGGTCATCTTTATGGACCTAATGAATAGGGTCTTTAAACCCTTCCTTGATTCCTTTGTTATGGTCTTCATTGATGGCATTTTGATCTATTCTCGTGGTAAGGAGGAGCATAGGGCTCATTCAGGGGCTGTGTTGAAATAATTGAGGGAGGAGAAATTGTATGCTAAATATGAAAAGTGTGAATTTTGGTTGATGGAGGTCACCTTCCTAGGACATGTGGTGTCGTGCAATGGGATTAAGGTGGATCCAAAGAAGATCGATGTGATTAGAAATTGGCCTAGACCATTGACCTCGTTGGACATTAGGATTTTCTTGGGCTTAGAGGGCTATTGTCATAGGTTTGTGAATGAGTTTTCTTCTATTGCTTCCCCTATGAAAAAATTAACTCAAAAGAAGGCCAAGTTTGTGTGGTATGATGATTGTGAAAGGAGTTTCCAAACATTTAAAGACAAGCTTTTGTCCGATCCTATATTGTCATCACCGAATAGGCTTGAGGGATGTGTATTGGCGGCGAAGCATGAAGTGGGACATTGCCAAATTCATTTTCGATTGTTATACTTATCAACAAGTCAGAGCCGAACATCAAAGACCAGGTGGCCTATCCTAAGACATTGAGTTTCCTACTTGGAAGTGGGAAGAGATAAATATGGATTTTGTGGCTGGGTTGCCCAAGACTAGAAAGAGTTGTGATTCCATCTGGGTTTTGGTTGATTGGATGATAAAATTGGCTCACTTTCTACCAGTTAAGACCACATTTATGGTTGAATATTATACAAGGTTGTACATTGATGACTTGGTAAGGTTGCATGGGTTTCTTTCTCCATCATATCGGATTGTGGGGCACAATTCACTTCACACTTTTGGAGGTCCTTCTAAGGGAGTCTTGGTACTAGAGTTAAGCCTTCTATGACCTTCCTCCATCAAATGGATGGTCAAGATGAGAGAACCATTCAAACCCCTGAGGATATGCTTAGAGCATGTGTGTTGGAGTTTAAAAGTAGTTAGGATTATCATCTTCCATTGATTGAGTTTACCTACAATAATAGCTACCATTCTAGCATCGCTATGTTTCCTTTTGAGGATCTCTATGGGAGACATTGTAGATCACCGGTCAGATGGTTTGAGGTTGGTGAGATAGCTTGGTTGGGACCATATCTGGTTATGGAGGCTCTTGAGAAGGTTAGGATGATTAGGGAAAGGTTGCAGATGACCCAAAATCATCAAAAATCCTATGTCGATGTGAGAAGAAGAGATCCTGAATTCAAAGTTGGTGATTAGGTCTACCTAAAGGTTTCAGCCACGAAGGATGTAGTCCATTTTGGCAAGAAGTGAAAGTTGAGTCCAAGATATGTTGGTCCTTATGAGGTCATGCGGAGGGTTGGCAAGGTAGCTTATGAGTTGATGTTTCCTAGTGACCAGTGTTCCATGTGCCCATGTTGAGGAAATGTGTGGGTGACCCAAATGCCATTGTGCCTCTTGATTTTATGGGTGTTGTTGAGGATAATTTTACATATGAAGAGGGTATGGTTTAGATTTTTGATAAGCAAGTGAAGAGGTTGAGAAACAAGGAGGTGGCTTCCGTTGAGGTCCTTTGGAGAAATCAACAAGTTGAGAATGCTACTTGGGAGGCCGAAGCGGATATGCAAAAGTTGTACCCTTACCTTTTTCCAGTCCACTCAAACTTAAGGTATTGATCTATGTCCTTCGTCTTGTCTCATGTCTTAAGTTCATCCCCATGTCATTGCATATGTTCATGTTTAAATTGACAAGTTCATGATGATTTTACACTTACGATGAAGTTTGTGAAATGATGTTTAAGTGCATTGTTGCATCTCTATGTGGGCTGAAATTGTCATGTTGGTGCATCTTATATACATCGCTTTGACATTCGGTGACAAATGTTTCCAAGGGGGAGATATTGAAACTACTCCAAAATGTGCACGAAAATATGCCTCGAAAGTGCCCGAAATTATAATTTCCATGTATCTCAAAATCAGTATGCTATATCAAAAATCCGACTTCATATTCTTGTTGAAGGGGTCAAAATTAGGGCGAAAAGGGTCTAACCCTGATTTTAGAGAAAACGATTAGAAATTTTAGATGAAGGAATTCATTTTCACGTCTTGTCCGCGACTCAGACATTAGATATTTCTATCCAGTTATTTTCCTTGCGGCTCAAGACTTTGAAGTCTTAGGCCTAAGTGTCCCCAAACGTAAATATGCTCATACTTAAACTATTTTTCACCCTCATATCATTCTAAATATTCCCTAATACTCATTCAAATACTTAGCCAATATTTTATCTCCTAAACTCAAGTCTCAAGACCCTCTACGGATCTAAGTATTTCCACTCAAGCTTCAAGTCTCCATCTCCAATCTTCATCTAATTCATCTCCAAAGCTAAGGTATGTGGGTTTCTTTCATGGGTTCCATTCACACATGATTTCCAAGCTTCCTTTTCTTAAAAATTTCATGATTTAAAGTTGATTTACTCTTGGGCCTTATTTATTATGAAAATCAATACATACTATGTTGGGATTTATGAAATTGTGATTGTTTTGCTATGTTTGGGGCCATGAATCTTAGCTTTATAGTTAAGATTGATGAAGGGTCTTGATGTATATTGTTTGAGGGTGTTACTAAGTATCTAATGATGTCTTTATACTGATTATTCTAGCATGATTTCACTCTTGAATTGCATGGTTTTACACTACCATTACACACCCTTTGAGTTTTTGATAAAATGACCGGTTATGGATTCTTGAGGAATTGAAGGTCCTATGCATCTCTTATGAGTTGAATGACTAAATGACGATGAAATGTTGATGAAATGATGATGAAATAATGATGAAATGATGATGAAGTGATGATGGATCTATGATGAAAAGTAATTTATGTGTATGATGATGAAAGGAGTGTGTGTGTGTGTGTATATATATATATAGATGATATTATCTCTATATAATTTTGCGAATGACCAATCCTCGCTGGGGGGTTTGTAGGCCCAGGTAACCTACCAAGGGATTGATATCTTGGTCACCTAGCTTGGGGGGTTGTAGGCCCAGGTAACCTTGTTGGGGGTTGGTACCCATCAACCCTTATGTGGGGTTTGTACTTTGTCAACCTTGGTGAGGGCTTTGTACTCCATCAACCTCGGTAGGAGGTTTGTAATACATCAACTTGATGAAGGATTTCGTACCTCATGCACCTATCCAAGGGGGTGGTAGGCCTTGACTTTCAGTACAATGGTTACTCCTTACATTTGTATTATGATTTATATAAGCATGGTTTTACTTCAAGCATCATTCATACATGTGATATTGTTAGTATGATATTCATTGCTTATGATTATGCTTTCTGTCAATGATACCTACCTCTTGTTGCATTGCATCCTACATACTTTGTACATTCAAACGTTATAACGTATACTCTATGCCTACATGATGTCACCATGTGGGAACCTGTGTAACACTTGATCATCCTCCTCCACGTGGCCAGTACGACTTCTATCAAGCTTGTTGGTGAGTCCTCCATTCCTGGGACGTTACTTATGATCTATTCTATGTATTAAGACTTTCTATCTGTGACTTATGTATTGACTATGAGGGTTAGCTAGGTCACTTTGTCTTGGCCCCCACTCATATCTGTGTAGTAAAGATGTTGGACACGTTATGTATCTATATTATGAGCTTTACTCTATTGACTCTTGATGTTTATGATATGGAAGTTTATCCTTACTCTCAATTTTCCCTTGTTTACATTTATCTCTTATTGTCATTCTAATTTCTTCCATGAACAAGGATGTGCAATGATATGTTATTAGGCTTGTTTGCAGTTCCTTTGAGTTCTCCATTCGTTGGTCATGTCTAGGCCCTAGGCTTGGGTCGTGACCTCAGACATCCTTGGTTGTGGAAGCATAGAAAAAACTAGCACGTAATTCCAAGGGAAACATGACTTTGGACTCATTCAATGGGAATATTATGGGAAAGAGGATTTGCATGAATCACATATCATATAAAGTCTATGGGGCCAGTAAGTATGACTCAAGCTATGGAGGCATTTATGGAGTTAGGACTTCCATTGCATTAATATGATAAGCAATCAACAAATGAGAGGAAATGAGAGATAAGGGAAGTTTTCAATAATATATAGACATAGGAGGAGTCAAGCTCAAAATGTAAAAATCTATATATCTAACAACACCTCTAATACAAATGGGTTAGGGGCGAAAAAATCTTCTCGGATCACCATCAAAAGTTAAATATTCATAAATGGACAAGCCTTAATAAGCATAAAATTAAATGGCTATTGTCCCTAGAATGGAGAACTCACCACAAGAAATCTTCAACTAAACCATTTAGCTAAGTGGAGGATGAGGATTAATAGGAGCTCAAGTCCCGACATAGTTAAATCATGTAGGTAAAAAGTATATATTAGTACTTGGAATGTACTGATTATACGGGGTGCCATGTAACAAAGGACATGAGCCTTAATTAAACAATATGCATAATCATAAATAATGAATATATGCTCAATATATCATGAATGGAAAATGCTAAGTTGAATAGGTATGAAGAATTATCAAATCACATGATATCATATACAAAGTAGAAAGGGACCATAACAGACATATGACACCAAGTGAGCTACTACTTGTAATTTTAATGTTCACTCCACTTTGAACAAGGAGTGGTCTTCTTTTCCAAGGTAAACCGAACATTCACCTAACCGCATAGATTTTTGGGGAAGCTATGGTGTCACATAGTTTGGTAGATACAAGCCCATATAGGGATTCAATATCATGAACCAATGGTGGCACATAGTTTGGGACAATTGGAGACTACCTACATCTACTGTATGCTAGGTCGCAATCCCATAGAATACTTGAAACATAGTTATAGACATATTACTCAGACTCAAAACATCATAATTTAGTTATTGGAGTAGCTCAATAACGTACAACTTATAACATCAAAGATAGGACTTCACATCATTCTTTACATGCATGCTCATGAGCTCGAAGCATACTTAATGGCCCTCATAATAGTCTCGATATGCATAACAAACCCATTTTATTAATGCCTCATATAAGAGTCTTAACATATATTCTTAATCAAATTGTGGTTGATACATGCACATAATCTTAAAAGCATGCAATTTAAGTGTAAAATGACATGAGAGGAGTAAACTAAGATCACTTGAACATTATTCAAAATAATTCACCCTAAGTATAAGATGACTTGGTTATGGTATCATCAAACCCTTATAAAAATTCATCAATTTCACATAGCATTTCAATGAAATATAATGTATAAGAGTAAATACCATAAAAAAGTTTATGAAATCATAACATAAAAGAGTTTATAAAAACTTTCATGAATTTCCATAACTTGAAAATAGATGAGAAAGAGTATTGATTGAGCTTTCTTGAGGAAATGTCTCCACAAATAAAAATCCATATACCTTGGTGTGATTTGATGAAGAAAGCTCTGATTTACAAGAGGAGAATTCGAAACTCTTTCTTGGCCTCTTCTCTTGAAAGCTTTAAAAGACTTGGGGAGTGTTTTGGAAGGGGTTTAGACATAGGTTATTTTGTGAATGAGTTGTAATGAAGGTGATGATGGTGTATAAGGGTAGGTTTAGGGGCTTAAACAACATAGTATAATCTTAGGATAATTGAAAATGTTGATATTGCCCTCTTTAAAAACCTAATTGAAAATGTTGATATTGCCCTCTTTAGAAACCTATTCGGATAGAAGCATGAGACCCCAATTACGAGTCATGGTCTAGTCTATAGGTCATATATGGGGGGCCTCATCTGGTAAATTGTGAATCCTCATAAGTCATCTCTGATCCTCAACCCACAGCCAGACTTACGGCTCGTAAGGCAAGGCACGACTCGTCTGGTATCTCGTAATCCCAACTTTAGAAATCAATATTTTTACTAAGTTTTCTATCATTCCATTAGCCAAAGTTATGGCCCATGGGTTTACCTACAGCCCATAAACACTTTTGTAAAACTCATTGATTCTTAGAAAATTTTAATATTTCATTTCTTAGTCACTTTTACACCCTTCCAACATATGGGGCCTTACATGTGGCTTTGTTACAAGGATGTAGCTTTGGTTCAAATGCTTTGGAGAAACTAGCATGTGGAAAGTGCAACATAGGAGGTAGAATCGGACATGATGAAGTGATATCCCTATCTATTCCAATCTACCCAAGCCTAATGTACTAGTTTCTTCTTATTCAAATGGTCTTAGTTCCTTCACTATTATGCTTTAATGACATGACATGCACACATGTGCAAAAAAATTATTTAAATGATGTTTTAACATGAGTTTTGATGATTTCATGTTTTAAATGTTGAATTATGCACTGTACCTTTGTGTTAAGATGTTTCATGTTCAAGTCAAGCCTTTCAAGCCATGTTCTTGCTTATTTGAGGATGAATGTTCCTAACGGGGAGATAATGCAAGGATCGATGCCTCGAGAGGCCTTAACGTTGTTTGAAAAATGAATTTCTCTAGTTTTTAGCTAAGGTGCCCTTCCATGGACACCTTCATGGTTCGTGAAGGTGGGTAGTGCCCTTAGATGACTGGGTGAATTGGTGGCTTTCCAAACCAAATTACCCTTGACGGATCATGTCACGGTTCGTGGACCCTTCAACTTGCTGTGGAAGTGTTCGTGGAAGGGGCCTTGGCCATGGACTTCACCATTTTGCTGAGGTAGGCACTATGACTCATGGACTTTACCACGAACCATAGTGGGGTCCATGAGGAGATTCTTAGGACTTTTTCCTTGAGGAAAATCACCATCTCATAACTTTGGACCCTTCACAATAGGCTTCATGAGCTATGAAGCCTATCATGTAGGGATACCACTCCAATTTTGTTCCATTTTCATTAAGGGTCCCATGGCAATTTGGTTCACCTCTAAGGTATTTTATGACTTTTATGCCTATACTAAGACCCCTAAATCACCACAGTTCATTCGAAACACTTTATTATCAATTACAACATTTAGATGCTAGGATTCAAATTCTTAAAACTCCTTTTGAGTCAAGCTTTGAAGATTCAAATTGGAGAATTCAAAGAGCTTCAATTTCAAGCCTAGTTCATCTCATTCTTCTTAAATTGTTCAAGGTATGTGCATTTTCATTCATAATTCCACTCCAATGGTGAAGTCCCAAATTCTATCTCATAAATTTCATGATTTCTATGTATGATTTGCAAGTGGCTCATTTGATTTAGCTTCAATTTGATGGAATTAAGTTATGGACTAAGTTCAATTAATGATTTTAATATGATTTAAGTCTTATTATGTTGATTTATATGGATTTATTCAGAATTGAAAATGCATGTCACTTTCTGTGTTGAACTTATGTGTGGGTAACTTTATATATGTTTCAATTGTTGATTTCCTTATTGATTTATTATGATTTCATCTTATTATGATGTTTTAACCATGAATTCTAAATACCTATGCTCTTCCTATGATATGCTTAAAGATATTACGGGTGAGTATTCACCATCATGTTCAAGTATGAATGAGCTATTCCAATGTATGAATTCATGGATTTAAGTGTGATTTGGCTTTAAAGCCAGGTATGTATGATTATGAAATTGATTTGGCTCTTAATCCTAAGCAAGCATGACTACGATTTGAAAAGACTTATGTTCATATTTCAAGCATGTATATCTATTCCCTTAGGATGATGACTTAGCATCGAATAAAGTTGGAGGTTGGGGCTCGATCCAAGGGGTTCTTATATAAAATCATAATTGTGTGTCAAATGTAGCTCCAAATTTATCCCCCTTTGTGGATGATTATGTTCATGTAAATTCTCTCTGAAATGGGAGGTGTCTCGTAAGGCGAAGTTGTTTTTTCGAAATGAGAGGTATTCCATAAGGAGGGGTATGGTCTAGCTTTGAACAGTAGATCACCCTTTCCCCTTGTCTAGGAAGCACATTGGAATTCCACTTAATACCTGACATGATCCCATATGTCGGCTGAGGTCCCATCCACGTTATGTTAAGTATTGTGGCATTCGTTCGTCATGATTAAAGTATATCGCTATGATATTCTTTCAAATATACTGCTTTCAATGTATGTGTGCACCCTTGTCATCCAACATTAGTTTGCAGGTTATCATGTTCATAAGTATAGCATGCCCATACATTTAGTACATTCAAACATAACAACACATATTTTTGCGGATCTAACCATGTTAGGACCGGAGACTATTCTCATCCATCTCTTCACAGCTACATTAGATTTGTGAGATTGTGCTTATGGTGAGTCCTTTATTCCAAGGACAAAACTAACCTTCTATCTACCTACTTTATGTTATGGCTATCTTATGTCTTTTTATTTTGAGGGTGAGCTCGGCCATGTCTTGGCTCCCATCCTATCTATGACCTATATGCATTGTTGGATATCATGTGAAATCTACTTACGAGATTTCTATGTTTGATGTTATGGAGACTAGGCTTATGTCCAATGTTATGTTGATATTATGATGAGATGATGATATGATAAAGTTCCTAAGTCCCTACTCCCATAGCATAAGTCATATTATCACACCCCTTACAATTTTCTTGTTGAATATTGAATGTGTGATAACAAGTCCTATGTTCCCTATCTCTGTAGCTTGAGCCCTAGATTCTCATTCCTTAGACTTATGTGTTGAAATTGTGCGGAGATAAGTCCCCTACCCTCTAGTCCCATGTCTTGAATCAAAAGGTCCTATCCCTTACTGCCACTTTATATGTTTGAATTGCGGTTCCAACCGATGATGTGTAAATAGATTCTATGAGGCGTGTTTGGGAAATTTTGTTTTCACATTAACCATGTCACTCCTAGGCTCAAGGCTTGGGTTGTGATCAATGTTTGTCAAAGAACAATATAAACTAAAAATATTTTTCCTTTAAGTGATAATGTATCTATTAAGAATTTTTAATTTGTTCATTTTAATTTGTGAAAAACTTATAAAACTCCTTTGTCTTACGGTGCTTCATATTTTGATACCATTGTCAATGACTATTCCTGAGCAGTGTATGTTGATTAATAAGAAAGAAGTGTCTCAAAGTTCATAAAATTGCTTTGCATTACTTGATTAGACAATCAGATGCTACAGTGGAACATAATTTGCATGTATGAAGGATTATATCTTTGAAGATGGATGCATCTTATTATTTATACTTGAATCGCTCAGTAGAATGAAAGGGTCGATAGAAAATATTTCCAAATCTTGAATGTGCATAAAGCATTACAATTTCAAGATCATTTTTAGATAGAGTTTTAGAGGGAACGTGTCTTGAAGACAATATAATTAATTAATCAAATATTTTCATTTTGGTATTGAATGGAAAATTCTCTTGTAAAGTTTTGCACGAGTAGGTACTGCTGCAATATTAACATATGAGAATTTCTGGATCATTATGGGATATTATGTAGTGTCGATAATTTAACAAACGATTGGAACTGATAAGGGACCTGATCCCATATATATGCTGCGAATCTGAAAGTTACATGTAACAAATAGTATGTTGACAATTCTATTATTGTTGGTACGCATCAAACTGTTGTGCAGCAGTTGTTTAGCCAATGAAAATGCTCCAAGTACTACTAATGTTGATATATATATATATATAAATGTGGGCTTTGTTGAGAAGAAGGCTTGAGGGTTTCCATACACAAAATTGAGTGAATGTTTTTCTTGTGAGGCTCTCGACTAGTATACAAAGAAGATCAGAGTTGATTTTGCTCTGTGTACTTCATTGTTCTTATTTTTCTTATTGTGTGCTTTCATCTTATAAATCGATTCCTAACCTACAAAGGGATTTAGTAACTAGCAAGCCTTTGCTCTTTATTGGTAAGATATAGCTAGAGTCAGATACGGTGAGTTAGAAAAAAATACGTTCATAAAAGTTAGCTAATTTAGTAGGTAACTGAGTAGCTGCTTTGGAGCTTGACATTGTGATAGAGTTATCAAAGTGAGAGGCAAGGGATTTAGAGTTAAATTCCCTGATTACAAGAGTTTATGATTGCACATTTTTCGCCTTTGATGAGAATGGAGTTGGGTTGAAATCCTATGGGTATAAGTTGTAGTTTTACCTCCCTTGATAAAGGGTGTTTCCACGTAAAACCGCTTATGTGTTTTTACTTTACTATTTTTATTTTTTATTATTCAGCCAAGGGTCTTAGTCCGCTGACACCTGATGGACGTCTACTTTTCATCAATTGGCATTAGAGCAAGGACTCACTGAAAGGCTAACACCTAGAGGGGATCCTAAGAAGAAATGGAAGCTCCATTGAATCTAAAAATAGGTTGGTCATATACCAGGCCCCTTCGCTTTTAATGAGCAATTCTAAAGTTAGTGGAAGACTCGTATATGTGATTTTCTCATGGCTGAAGACAGTGAGCTATGGGACATTGTAGTTGATGGTCCTCATATTCCTACTCTGTTGGTGAAAGAAGGAGAAATTACTAGAATGGTTCCTAAAATACGACAATAATAAACTGATGTTGACAATAAGAAGATTGAAGAGAATTATGAAGTTAAGAAGTTGTTGATGTGTTGAATTGTAGCTAAAGAATATAATCAGATGTCAACTTGTGAGTTAGCCAAGGAAATTGGGATCTCTTACGCAATGCTCATGAAGGTAATAAGCAAGTGAAGGAGTCTACGGATGATAGGCTCACTACTTAATGTGAAAATTTTACCATGAAAGAAGGGGAATCAATTCATGATATGTATACCCAGTTTTCATCCATTATAAATGAACGTCGACTCTTGGGTGAATCTATTCATCATAGCAAGAAAGTTAGAAAGATCCTCACAATAATTTCTAAGTCATGGGCTAGCAAGGTTTATGCAATTATTTAGCCGAAGGATCTAAAGGTGCTGACTATGGTTATTGTAACAACCCGACTTAGGGGCCTAGTAGTTACACAGAAAATGAGATACTCGGAGGCACTTCGCCCTAGATATCTAAGCATCTTAAGCATCCACAAACATTTAAAGATAAATGTCTTACGGAAAGACATAAGGGAAAGGGGCTATGCATCATCTTTTGCAATGAAGCAACATTAAAAAGCAGATAATTTAGAAAATGCCATTTGTCCATAAACATACCACAAATACATATGAATAGAACCGGTAAGGTCGGTTTCCATCAAACACAAAGAACATCCATGATAGAGAAAATAGAAAGTAAAAGCCTCAAAAGGGCCATAAATACATTGAAATAAAAATGCATAAAGGAGTGGAAACTAGGTGGAGCCCCGAACTAAGGGCTCACCACAATAAATAGCTAGTCTCAAATGTCAACCACTAGGCACGAGCCAGTGGATGAGTACCTTTCCTTGGATGGTTAAATCATGCAGGCAAATATGAATTAGTACGTTGGAATGTACTAAGTAAATGAGATGCAATGCACTAATGAAACTGTAATGCAATCATAATCAAACATAACACATAAGTATACATAAGGTTGATGAGTCATGAAATAAACTTAAATATGAACAAGGAATATGGCTCAGATCGATATGAGGCAATAAATATTGAACACATAAAGTTAAGAAATATCATATGATCATATAAATTTTTCGGAATGGACCATAATCGACACTAAAACTATGTGAGCTACTACATGGAATCCAATAAATTCTTTCCATTGGGAAAAGGCCAATGCATTCTTTCCATCGGGAAAAAGAGAGTCTACTTGCCAAAGTAGATATTCAAAACTTCGTAACTTGTAATTGCATCTTTCATCGCTTTTGGGCCTACTAGATAAACTAGCCTAGCCTATAAGACTCCTATGGTGGCACATAGTTAGGGACATCAAGATTTAGCTTCAAGGGATCATGCCTCAACTAACGAGATAAATCCCAATCTCTAGTCATCTAGGCACTAAGTCATCCTATGAAAATCTTTTAAAAACATATTCTTAGAATTATAAGTAGCAATCATAGGAGCAGCTCGAACTTAATAATCTTTCTTAACATCTTTTAGGGAAATAATCATTATACATATATATTTGGTAAACATTAGCTTTGAAGCTCAACATAAATATACTAATCATACTCATAATTCATAGGAAACTTTTATTGAAAATAAGGTGGGCTTAATTTGATTTATGGAACAATCAAAAATCACACGAGTCTTAAGAAATTTCTTTAAAAAGGAAATATACAGATCACTTAACCTTAATCTTATCAAAACTTGTCATAGAATAAACATCATACTTCAATCATGTACGTATTTTTAACTTAGCAAAGTAACCATTGAACATTATTAATATCATATAGTGGCTACTTAAGAATCATGAAATCATCATAAGCATTGACGTGATGTCAAAATACAATGTTTTTTATGCTTAAAACTTAGAATTTTATATGTTCTCAATTCTATGTTTTTCGGTTTTATATGTTTTTGTGTTTTATTGCAAAATTCCAAGGTTGGTCTTCATTTTCGAAAGAAAGTACATAAGTTGTCAATTTTGATGCAGTACGAAACCTTCTAAAGGTTGTAGTTCACTCTACGGGCCGTGAAGTGGGTTTCATGGACAATTCCAATGATGGACTCTAAACGATCCAAAAAAAAAGTGCCCCGAAAATGTGCCTCAAAAGTGCCCAAAATCGTAATTTCCTTATATCTCAAAATCTATGCGTTATTTCAAAAAATCTGACTGCATATTCTTGTTCAGGGGGCAAATTTTAGTCGGAAAAGAGTATAAACTTTATTTTAGAGTGAAGGATTCACAATTTCAATTTTCAATGTGTCAAATTCAAGTGAGGTATATGTGATGCAGGCGCAACGTGCCTGTGTATATTTCCTATCCATTTTTTCAAGTTCTGCCCAAGACTTTTAAGTCTTAGGCCTAAGTGTTCCGATATGTGAAAATCTCTATACTTGGCTATATTCCACCCTCCTATCATACAAGACATTCCCCAATACTCACTCAAATACTTAGACTAATATTTCTCTCAAAATTCAAGTGCCAAAACTCTTTTCAGATCTTAAGGATTGCACTCACGCCTCAAGTCTCCTTACAATCTTCTTCAAGGATCCTCCAAAGTCAAGGTATGTGGTTTTTTTTCATGGGTTCCTTTTACCAATTATGCCCAATCCTCCTTCTACCTAAATTACACAATTTAAAGTTGATTTACGCATGGTTTTTACTTATCATGAATTTCATTACATACTATGTTGGGTTTATAAAATTGTGAGTGTTTTAGCATGTTTTGAGCTATGAAACCAAAATCTATTGTGAGACTTGATGAAGGATTTTGATGTATATTACTTGAGGGTGTTACCAAGTATCCATTGATGATTTTACACTAAATTTTCTAGCATTATTCTACTCTTGAATTTCATGATTTTACACTAGCATTATACACTCGCCAAGTGTGATAAAAATACCGTTTTAATGATTCTTTATGTTTTGGTGATCTATTAGTTTATTTGTGATCAAGTTACACTATTATGATTATGACCTTTTTAAAGATATGTTTAAATCATGAAAATATTGATGACGCTATAAAGCAGGGTTTAAGCCCTTTCTTAAAGATTTTATCTATTGTGATCCCTTTAATGTTGATATTAATGCAAGGGTAATGTTTGATGATGAACTATTCTTATATTTAAAGTGTGATTCACCATTAGAGGTCAAGGATGTTTTAGAGCTACTTGTGTCAGGTGGCTATGCTTCTTGCTAATTATTAAAGCTATGGTTACCTTATATATTTCGTGGAATTATGCTTAGCACCAATTGATAGAGGGTTTGCTATCTTTCATTGGACTATGTACTACCATAAGACTATGCTATACCCATGAAATACTAGTGGATCCAGTTAGTACACTTTCTCTTAAATTCCTTTGTGAAATGGGGCGAGACCCAGTAAGGAAGGTTACTTAATCTGAAATGGTGAGGGATCCCATAAGGTGAGATATGGTTATAAATCCTTTCTAAAATGGGGCGGGACCCTATAAGGTGGAGCATGGTTTACGTTGGCTAGTAAATCACCTCTTTACCGATGAGGGATAATAATAGAGATTCCAAGTTGTAGGTCGCTTGGTCTTATTTTATTGTCAGTTGAGGTCTCTTTCCACACTTACGTATTATGATCTATATAATTTGATTTTGATTGTAAGCATGTTTTACTTTTAATCATCATTCATACATATCATATTGTTATTATGCTATTCATTATTTATGCTTATACATTTTGACTATGGTTCCTATCCCTTGTTGCATTGCATCCTACATACTTAGTGCATTCAAATGTACTAATGCATACTCTATGCCTACATGATGTCACCATGTAGGAACCGCTACCCTACTTGACCATCCATCTCCACGCAACTAGTACGACTTCTCTCAAGCTTGTTGGTGATTCCTCTATTCCAGGGATATTGCTTATGATATCATACTATGTTCTAAAACTACCTTTCTTTTATGTAAATGTTGTCCATAATAGTGAGTCTGGTTGCTTATTTTGGCCCTCGCTCTTATATATGTAGTAGAGGTGTTGTTGGACATGTCATGTGTAATGTTATAAGCTTAACTCTCTCTTGGCTTTTGTTGTTATGATATGAATAATGTCCCTTAGCCTTGGTTATCCCTATTTCTACTCTTGTTGCTATTTTATTGCTTTCGCAACAAAGAATGTGTAATGATGCGCTAAGAGGTTTTCTTGGGGTCTCTTCGGGTTCCCCCTGCCCCATGTAATATCTAGGCCCTTGGCTTGGGTCATGCAAAACTTGGTATTAGAGTATTAAGTTGTTAGATCCTCGGAGTCCAACACACTGTATCTATTAGAGTCTTATTCATGATTGTGTTGTGCACCACAACTATAAGTAGGAGGCTATGAGATGTTTTAGGAAATGCTTCCCTTCTTCATGATCTATATCGTGCTATAGAGTTAAGGTGAGGTTTTTCCCCTTAACGGTTGTTATTTGCTATACTAAATCATGCCTAACATAAGAGAAAGAAGAGACCGCTCTCCCGAAGAACAATCGACTCATGAAGAATTTCGGTATGCACTTACTATGTTAACTCAAGTTGTGGCTAATCATGACAACCAAGAGGCCCAAGCCCCTCATCCTCGCACTCTAGCATCTAGGGTGAGGGACTTTATTAGGATGAATACGCCAGAGTTCTATAGGTAAAAGGTAGAAGACGACTCTCAAGAGTTTATTGATGAGGTCTACAAGATATTGGCTATCATGGGTATTAGATCAGAGGAGAAAGCGGAGTTGGTGGCCTACCAACTCAAAGGGATAGCACAAATATGGTTCACACAATGGAAGGAAGACAAGGGGGTTAACAATATGGTTCTATGGGGGGAGTTAAAGGTGGCCTTTCTTAACTGGTTCTTCCCTCTTGATCTTAAGGAGGACAAGATGATAGAGTTCATTAACTTGAAATAAGGATTAATGAGTGTGAGGGAGTATGCCCTTAAGTTCAATCAACTCTCAAAGTATGCTCCACACAAGGTTGTTGCTTCGAGGTCGAGGATGAATAAGTTTGTGATGGGGGTATTCGATTTGTTGAAAAAGGTGGGCAAGTGCCCTATGTTCATTAGATACACGAATTTGTCCTTCTTAATGACATATGTCGAACAATTGGAAGGGGAAAAGTTAAGGAAGAGGAGGAGTACAGAGGCCAAGAGGACTCATATTGATGGTAAGTCCCAAAGTCCCAAGGATGGCCAGTTCAATCAAGGCTAAGGGCCTTCCAATGCTCTTAATGGAAGGTTTGCTAATTATAGCCCAAGACACCAAGGTGGTAATGGTGAAGGGTCCAAGCCCAAGTGCCTTACGTGTAGGAAGAACCATGGTGGTCCATGTCGGAGGAACTCTAGTGCTTACTTTGGATGGGGTGAAATAGTTCATAGGGTCATTGATTGTCCTCATGCTCAAACCGAAGGTAGATATGGTCGCCTTCACGACCAAAGGGGTGCTCGAGGCAAAATAGGTTCTATGCTCTTCAAAGGAGGCAAGGGTATGATGAGACACCCAATACTGTTATCAGTAAGTTGGGTTTTTTGAGTTGGATATGTATACATTCATGGATCCGAGTTTCACTATTTCTTTCATTATTACTTTTGGTTGCTAGTGGACTTTTTGTGTATCCCGAATTGTTACGTGAACCTTTGGTGTCTACCACTTTGTTGAGTATATTGTTGCTATGAATATTCATGGGTGATGTTCCATGTTCATCTTGCTTTGGGTCTACTTTGTGACTTGTTGGAGTTGATGTGCTAGGATTGATGTCATTCTTGGGGTGGATTAGTTGCATGCATATTATGTCCCCATGGATAGTAGGACCCGTAGAGTTAGAATCTGACTCCTTTTGAACCCATCTTTGAGTGGAAGGTTGTCAAGTGGTAGCAAAAGAGGTAGGCCCAGTCTTGTCTTAAGGTCCAATTGATCTCTAAGGGATTGTCTCATGTTCTTATTGCATGGAGTCTAGTCTAGTGATCTTGGTTGAACTTGGTTTGATGGGTTGGAGGTCTCAGAGTGGTTTGGCTACTTGCATAGCACGCATCCAATACATATAGAACCCGTAAGGTCGTAATATGATAATAAAGGATGGTCGATCTATTTGGTAAACTACAATGGGATAGTCACTACTCTAAGCTTGATCTTTGGTTTAGGTTTTGTCCCCAAGTGAGGATGAGGATAGATGATCTCCCTAAGTGTCTTTCCGGAGTAGGAGCGAATATTTCGAGTATTTTTGGAGTTGTTTGGTTGAATTATGTACTGGCTATGTTTGCAAGTTTCATGAATAAGGTCTTAAAACACTACCTTGATATGTTAAAAGGTGGCCTCTAGTAGTGGGAAGTTGGCTTATTTAGAGCTTGTGAATCATTTGGGGGTAGTGTTGCAAGTCTTGGACGACGAGGGGGTGTTTGCTAAATATGATAGGGTTAATTGAAGATACCAAGAAGGTGGTTAGAACTATTTAAGGATTATGATATGAGTGTGAATTATTTTCCCCGGTAAGGCTAATGTTGTGGTTGGTGCTCTAGGTAGCCTAGCATGTGTTGAGGATGGAGGCAAAGAAGTGACTAGAAAGGTCCATCTGTTGGCTAGATTAGCGGTTAGGTTGAAGGGAGTTGAGCATGGTGATGTAGTATTCTTGATGGTCCCTTTGGTTTAAAGGTTTCTAGATTAAGCAAGGCCTTGATCCCGCCATATTAGAGTTGAAGGTTTCAGGTGAAAAATGCTAGAATCAAGGTTTTTCCCAAGGGGGAGATGGTGGTTCATGGTACCAAGTGGACTATGTGTGATTAAGGTTGATAATGCGTTTATGGTTGTAAGTCCTTATAGAGTGTAGAGGAGGATTGGTAAGGTTGCTTAAAGATTGGAATTACCTAGGGATGTGAATATGGTTTATCCAGTTCTTCATGCTTCTAGGTTGAAGGGATGTTTTGGTGACTCTAGTGCTATGAAACTCCTTGAGGTTTGAGGCTGTTGTGGAGAAAACTGGCTTAGGAGAAGTTCTGGTGGAGATATTGGATGGATGGGCGGAGAAGTTGATTGATAAGGATGTAGTATTTGTTAAGACCCTTTGGGAGAATCGTCAAGTCGAAAGAGTCTCATGGGGAGCTGGAGCGGGCATAAAGAAGCAATATTCATATCATGTTCATTCTATTCAAGCTTATGATAACAAAAACAAGTCCTTTTATGATTTCAAGTCTTATGTTTCAGCCCCTATGTCATTTGCATGCATTCATGTTTATGTTGACAAGCTCATGATGATTTTAACACTTATGTTGATATTGTTAAAATGATTTTTTAGTATGTTGATGCATTTTTGTTAGGGTTGATTTCTTCATGATCACTCTTCTCATATACGTTTCTTTGACATTCGAGGACGAATGTTCCCAAGGGGGAGATATTGAAACGACCCCAAAAAAGTGCTCGGAAATGTGCCTCTGAAGTGTCCGATATCATAATTTTCTTATATCTCAAAATTCATGCGTTATTTTGCAAATTCGAGTTCATAATCTTGTTTAGGGAGCATTTTTAAGTGGGGAAAGGGTCTAACCCCGATTTTAGAGTGAATGATTCACCATTTCAATTTTCAAAGTGTCAAATTGCAGTGAGATATCCGTGATGCAGGCACAACGCACCTGTGTATATTTTCTTTCTAGTTTTTCATGTTCGGTCCAAGACTTTTGAATCATGGGCCTAAGTGTTCTCATACGTGAAAATACCTTTACTTAGCCATATTTCACACTTATATCATATAATACATTCCTCAATACAACTTAAACACTTAGACTAACATATCTCTCAAAATTCAAGTGCCAAAACCCTTTACAGATCTTAAGGATTGCACTCAAGCTTCAACTCTTCATCTCCAATCTTCCTCAAGGATCCTCCAAAGTCAAGGTATGTGGGTTTCTTTCGTGGTTTTCTTTCACCCATGATGCCCAACCTTTCTTCTACCTAAAATGGCATTATTTAACATTGATTTACTCGTGGGTCTTACTTATCATGAATTTCACTACATACTATGTTGGAGTTTATAAAATTGTGATTATTTTAGCATGTTTTGTTCTATGAAACAAAGATCTATTCTGAGATTTGATGAAAGGTTTTGATGTATATTGCTTGAGAGTGTTACTAAGTATTTTTATTAGTTTTATGTTGAGTTATACAACATTATTCCACCCTTGAATTGCATGGAATAAAATGTCTTTTTAAGGATTCATTAAGTTTTGATGGTGTATTGGTTGATTTATGATTGAAGTTACTCTATGATGATTATGACCGTTCTAAAGATATGTTTAACTAATGGAAATGTTGATGATGTTGTAAAACAGGGTTTAAGCCCTTGCTTAAAGATTTTACCTCTTGTGAGAATGTCGATGCAAGGGTAATGTTTGATGATGAACTATTCTTATGTTTGAAGTGGAGCTCACCATTAGAGGTCAAGGATGTCTTAGAGCTATTCGTTGCATGTGGCTATGCTTCTTTCTAATTATTAAAGCTATGATTACCTTATATATTTTGTGGAATTAGTCTTATCACCGATGGATGAAGGGTCTGTGTTCTTTTCTTGAATTATGTGCCACCATAGTACTATGTTATACCCTTGCAATACTACTAGATCCATTTAGTACACTTTCTCTTAAATTCCTTTCCGAAATGGGGCGAGACCCTGTAAGGAAAGTCACTTAATTCGAAATGGGGCAGAACCCTATAAGGTGAGATATGGTCATAAATATATTCAGAAATGGGGCGGGACCCTAATAAAGAGGGTTACTTCATACGAAATGGGGTGGGATCCCGTAAGGTGGAGTATGTTTTACCTTGACAAGTGGACCACCTATTTAATGGTAAGGGGTATTCATCGGGATACCAAGTTGTAGCTCACTTGGTCTTATTCTATGTCAGTTGAGGTATCTTCCCACACTAACATATTATGATCTATACAAGTTGATTTGGATTGTAAGCATGTTTTACTTCAAGCATCATTCATACATGTCATATTGTTATTATGCTTTCATTGCTTATGCTTATGCATGTTCATTATGTTGCCTATCTCTTGTTGCATTTCATCCTACATATTTAGTACATTCAAATGTTCTAACGCATACTCCATACCTACATGATGTTACCATGTAGGAACTGGTGCCCAACATGATAATCCACCTCCACGTGGCTAGTACAACTTCTCTCAAGCTTGTTGGTGATTCCTCCATTCCGGGGACGTTTCTTATGATATCATGGTATGTTCTAAAACTACCTTTCTTTTATATCGACATTGACTAAGAGAGTGAGCCGATTACTTGTCTTGGCCTCTATTGTTATCTATGTAGTAGAAGTGTTGTTGGAGATGTCATGTGTAATGTTATAAGCTTGACTCTCTCTTGGCTTTTGTTGTTATGATATGACTTATGTCCCTTAGCCCCGATTATTCCTTTTTATTCTCTTGTTGCTATTTTATTGCTTCTGCGACCAAGGATGTGTAATGAGTTCTAAGAGACTTGCTTGGGGTCTCTTCGGGTTCCCCTTGCACCGTGTCACGTCTAGGCCCTAGGCTTTGGTTTTGACTGGGGTAATTTCTAGAAGTTGTTCTACAGACATGCAGATGGATTATGGATTGCTTTACGAGTCGTAGGACATGGTTTGTGCCATGAGGATTAGAGATAAGGGACTTTCTGAAGATTCATCTGACGAAACCCTACTACAGGTTGTAAACCACTTTATGGGTTGTACAGAGGTATCATTCATCTGAAGCTGAGTTTTCCAACAATACTTTATAAGACCCCGACTACAGGGCGTGGAATATAATATGGCCCATAAACCTATTCGTGAGGCATGCCAACTCAACTATCTATTTTGTTTAGGACTTGTATTTAAATACTATAATTAGGTTTTTTAGGTTATTTTTCATATAACACATAGAGAGCTTGACAGTTAGATTAAAAAATAGTGAGATTGAGTAGAGATAGCACTGAGAGTTTTGAGAAATTCTTGTACTTTGATTTAATCTTTAATCTGGTGATTCTGATTAAAGCTTGGATTTTCTTATTCTTAATTCAATAGTATAAGTGTTGTATTATGTTGTTGCAATTCATAAGTCTTGCAACTACACAAATGATGAGTAGCTGAATTCACAATTAGGGTTGTGCGAACCATGAAGAAATGATAAAGTAACACTAATAAATCATAATTCTTGGAAAGTATGAATACATGTATTAATTTACTTTATTCGTTTTGAATGTTTTCTGATCATGGCCAACAACAGAATCCACCTAGTGTTATTGACTAGACCAAGGTAGCAATCAATAGGAAAGATATTAATTAACATGATTCGATAGATGTGTTCTCATCTAATTAACCGAACTGGGCCAAGGGGAGGTTGTACTGGGACTAATAGGTAAGGGTTAGTAATGCACACTGCGAAGATAGGCCAAGTCACATAGTGAAATTCCACTTTCACCAGGACTAAAGGGTTTGGTGAACTTAACTTACCATGCTACATGCTATGCACTAGAAAAGAATTAGGTTATCCGGTGATACTAAGTTTTGGACATATGAGGAATACAATACCCTAGTTTCTCTCCATATTGCTTTAAATATTGTGTTAGTTAGGTTTACTTTTCTGTTAATAATTGCGCAAATTGCATTAATTAAATTTTCTTATGTGTACGTATTTCCTTGGGTTCGACCCTAGCCTTGGTTAGGTTCTATTTATTGACAACAATCACTTTTTCCTCAAACAGGTGGTGTAACATGGGTGACATCAAGATTTTTGCGCCATTGCCAGGGATTACGGCTACACTTGGTTAATTCAAGTGATTTGGGTATTAATCCTTTTTTCCCTCATTTTACGTTTTTTTGTTGTTTTTGTTCTTTTTCAGGGTATAAGTGTAGTGTATGTCCAACACATTAAGTTGTGGTAGACCATTAACTCCGATTGACAGATCCATAGAACTTGAGAAGAATGTCCCAAAATAATGCCAACATCGCGGCCAATGTAGCTCTGAAAAGGAATAATAATGAGAATGTTGACCATGACAACCCACCTTCTCTTAAGGATATTGCTCCATAGCCATAGGATTTTACTACCAATGCTTATCAGTGGAATCAATGCAGGTTGAATTCTATGGTTTTGGAGGTGACTGGAGCTATTATGTTGCCACCACTACTAGCTAACACAAAATTCATGGTTTCGAGTGGATTGGTTCAGATGCTGCAGAACTATGGACTATTCACGGGCTTACCATCGGAGTGTCCTCATAGCCATCTACATATATTGGATTTGTTTTCAAGAGTGTGATGTGAATATATAATATGTCTATTGATGATGTGGGACTTTGTCTCTTCCATTTCCATTTATAAGAAATGCAACACTATGGTTATGTGAGCTTTCACAGAGTTCGATCACCAGTTGGGCTAAATTGCAAAAGGCCTTTTTGGAGAGGTACTTCCCGAGGTCAAAGAAGCTCATGTTGAAAGATCAAATGAACAACTTTGAGCAACTTCCTAGTGATTTGATCAGTACAACATGGGAGCAGTTTACTAAGTGTTTGGAAAGTGTCCCAGACTATAAGATAGTTGATGATGCCTGGAGATCTTCTATAGGGCCCTTGATAAGAATAGTTAGGCTTGTGTTGATACTATCATGGGGGTCATGTTCTTAGATTAACCATTTCCAAGGATCGCAGAAAGGATGGACAAAGTGCTCAAGACTAATCGTGCATGGGTGCAAAGGTACAGAGCATCTACCAAAAGTTTATGTGATGTCAATATTGATTCGGAGCAAGCTAAGATAAATTAAGAAATTATGCAAGAGCTTGGTAGAATACACACAAGCATAGAGGTGATGATAAAGCAGAATCAAGGGAGAGTCAATGTAGTGGTTCATCAACTTCCATGTGCACCCATGTATGATGAGCCTTATTATAATGAAGACACATTTTTTATGCTGATCAGATGGGGAGTTTCTAGACCAACCCAAGGGTCCAATTAGGATTATTGGCGTCAAGGTCAAGGAAACCAAGGTCGGAACTTCAACAGAGATGGAGCTTTCAGGAACAACTACGGAGAATATTATGATCAGAATAGGGGTCAGGAAAGATATGTAGATTGGGGTCATAGAGATGGTTATAAAAATGGTCCCTATGTGCCACTACATAATCGTGATGCATGTGCGAGTAGCTCAAGAATTGAAGAGACGTTTGATCAACTATTAAAGAAAGCTGAGAAAAAGGATGAGACTCTGAGGGGGATGAAATCTGAAATCTCCAATATTAACTAGACAATCGAGTCTAATTCTGCTACTATCAAATATCTTAAACAATAGTCTGGTCAAGTTTTGACTCAACTAAATCAGTACTAGAGGGGTACACTTCCTAGCAACACAGTTTGGAACCCTAAGAATGAAGGGCAGTGCATGAAGGTTACTACTCGTGGTGGAAAGAGCACTATTGATTCTTCCATATCATTTGATGAGGTTGATGTTCGAGAGGAGACAACTGCAGCCAAGGATGCGTATACCAGAGATGATCGTGGAATGGATGGGGTTAGTAAAGTTGTGATATGCCACAGAAGTTGAAGCCCATTTCTAAGCCTCCTCCTCTCTTACCCCAAAGAATAAAAAGGAGGGAGGAAGAAGGAAATTTCAAGCTCTTTCTCTCCATGTAGAAACAACTCTCCATCAACATGCCTCTCATTGAAGCATTAGAGAAGATTTCAAGGTATGCAAAGTACATGAAGGACCTGGAGAGCTTTAGCATTGTAGTGCAACTTCTACCAGGTCTTTGGTCCAAAAATGACAAGACTTTGGTGCTTTTCCCATGTCCAGCACCATTGGAGAAGTGGAGTTTGCAAGGGCATTATGTGATCTAGATGTTAGATTAACCGGATGCCCTTTGTAGTCTTTAAAAAGCTAGTATTGGGAGTATGTAAATGGATGAGCATGCGGTTGTTAATGGCTGATCGCATGGTAAAGAAGCCTGTGGGGATACTCTATGATGTGCTGGTCAAAGTTGAGAAGTTCATATTCCTCACAGACTTTGTGATCCAAGATTGTGAAGTTGACTTTGACATCTCAATCATCTTGGAAAGGTCGTTCCTAGCCACTGGGTGAGCAGTAGTGGAAATGGAAGCCGGTCAACTCAGGTTCAAATTGAACAATAACGAGGTTTTTTTCAATATCATTCAGTCTATGAAGAGGCCATATGATTTGAAGAATAGAGTGTCGCCAATGGGTAAAGTCTGAGTAATTAATTTATCCAAGTCGTGCCACGATAATAAATCAGGTTTAGGAGGTAGCCCAATGCTTTTGATGTAATAGTTTTAGTTGTAGCTTTATTTTATGTTTTTTGGACTCATAGGTAGTTTATGTTCTTGTATTTTTGTTGTAATTTTTGATATTGGGCTGGTTGCATATAGGGTAACAGTGTGTTCTATGAAGAATGTGTAGGTAATGGCAAAGTCAGCCACTATTGGCTAAGAAGGGCATCAGGAAGTGCCTCTACGACTGGTTCTATGTGTTGTAAATCACTTTATGACACATACACCATCTCGTTGACATTTCCAATGAGCAAAAAATTATGCACTTGAGTCCACGAGCTAAATTTATGATCCATAGACAAAACTAAAGTCATGAATGGGGCTTGTGGACCCTATGTCAGTTTCTAAACTTTTCACTAAGTGTTGGGATCTCTATGACCAACTCTATGAGTCAATCCTGAAACCCAATCCTGAAAAATAGCATCTATATGTTCTATGAAACCATAATTCACGAGTCATAAAATACTCTACGGCCCATAATCAGGGTTTCGTAAAGTCCAGGCCCAACAGATTTCAGCTGACCCGATCAAAGTATAAATTACTAGGTCAAATTATTTTGATCTTATTTGAGCCTAAAATACAAACTATGACCAGACATATCGTAACCCGAACTTTCGAGGATGATTGTCCCTCCATTTTCCAGTGAGAAATTCCGGCGACCTAGGGTTTAGTGACTCATCACCTTCTTCATCTTCTACAATCTAATCACAAAAATTGGTAAGTTTTTGGTGAATTCAATAGCATTAAATTTCATATATTTGTAAGGTTAAATTGAAAATTATGTCGGTTATGGTTGTTGTAGACATGCACCCTTACGTTAAAATAGTCATTATGGAAATTGAATTGTGGTTGCCCATGTGTGTGTAGAACCGAAATTGGGTATCATTGCCTTTTCCCATGTTTGAATGATGTGTTTTGGTGTACATGAATCACTCACTACGTAATTAATTTTATTGTATGTGTGACATTCGGTGTGTGATGGCATAGGTGCATAATTTTAATGATACATCATTCATACGAGGTTGGAAGGGTTAGGGAAGCATGTCTAATTAATTTTTATTTGTTGTTGTATGAAAATCATGTGTGTGTGTGTGTGTGTTACTTTGATGCTATAGATTAAGGTTGAAAAGGTATATGGGTACGGATGGCAATTGGCCAGCTATAGGGATGGATGCAGGGCTTGAGCTCAACTCACAAATTTTTTAAACAGCCCCGCCCTGCCTTGCATAATGGATTTTTTCATTTATAACCCGCTCCACCCAGCAAAACTTTTAAACATTTTGTCACTTGTATTGTTGACTAACATAGAGTTCTACAAAATTTTATATATACAATTAATACTAAATTAGTATTACTAATGTTGTAATCCCAAGATGTCTACAACAAATAATAACATAAAACATCTTATGTTGTAATTCATTGTAATTCCAATACAATTCGTACTAAATAGAAAACATTGTAAAACAGTGTATGTTGTAATTCATTGTAATTCCAATACAATTCATATTAAATGGAAAATATTGTAATACCAATACAATTGATGGTAAACATTGTATGTTGTATGGGAGTCGGGTATATAAAAAAATAACCCTAACCCGCATATGCCGCGCCCCACATTTTATTTTTTCTAAAAGAATCTCTACCCGCCCAGCCTTACCCTTCCTCATAAAAATATTAACCCGCACTACCCCGCAAATATAATAACTCGCCCCGCCCCACGCCATTGCCATCCCTATGTATTGGGTCTATTGTAATAGACTTAGAAACCCAATTGACTGAGTTTCCTGTTCTACGAGTAGCTTCTACGACCCGTGGAACATTCCACAAGTCGTAATTTCCCCTCATACAAGATTCCAAAAACATGAAGTTTCCGAGTACACATCAGATGAGACATTCAATGACTCATAGATCAATTTACGGCTCATAGAAAGGTCTTATAGGTCCTATCCTGAAATAAAAATAGACCCTAGAATTCTCTAAGACTCGGTCTATGACTCATATAATATTCTACGAGTCGTACCTAGTCTCATAGACATTTTTGGTGAATCAATTTTTTTGTGACCACTGCTTTATGAGAGCCTTTTATGGCACGTAGTTTCCACTATGGCTCGTAGAAGTGCTTTCGTAGACCATTCTTCACCTAAGTCCAAATTATTTTTTCATTTCATCTTTTGATTTGTAGGACTAATCCAAGTGCTTAAATTCTCATGTTTGAGGTACTGTGGCCCCTAAAGCAAAGCAGGATGAGATTAGGGACTGGAGGCTACTAGACCTCAAATGAGAGTTGCTACCAAAGTTGGGCAAACTCAGGCTTTTGTCATCCATACTCCCCATCCTGATGATGGTGATTACATTAGGAGTAACTCTATTGAGATGATTCCATCCATAGAGGAGTCTAGCTCCGAGTCAGGCTCTGATGTTAGATCAGAGATGGAGTCCTCCAGAGTACCTCGATCATCACCATCTCCACCAGATGCTCTTACTAGTAGGTGGTGTGTTGAGAACATATGAGATATTTATGTCGAGGATGTGCAGAATACAGAGTGGGGAAAGTAAACTTGCTCTACCTATAAGGAGCCTCGAGTCATTCCAGACAGACTCGATAGTGTCCCTAGTCTCTAGGACACGATAATCAAATATGGGCTTGAGTGGCTGACCCAATCACTGGGGCGATACTCCTCGATCATGGTAAGGAAGTTCTATGCATCATATGCAACCACTATTCACAATACACTTCCCAAGAGGAAGAAGCCCTGCGCTTAGCCCAGACCGATCGAAACTGAAGTGAGGAGCTGGTGAGTGGATATTTTAGAGACTACCATCCATCACATACTATTTGGGCCAGAGTTCCCTGCCCCAGAACTTAAGTTGAGTCTGACAGCAGATTGGGCCAGACGAGTGACCCCGCTGGTGATGAGAGATCCAGAGCACGGAGCCAATTTGATGAGATGGGTGGTTGGTTATATTGTTGAGCAGTGTCCAAAACCTGCATGGATCACTACACACTTAGAACCTATTATCAAGGCTTCACTCAATTTTCTCACAAAGTTTTGGTGGACAGTTGTTAGATCAACCATCCATCCCACACTTATTTATAATACCATGATGCTAGAGCATACAATACTAGTTGCCAGTATCTTAGTTGGTTATGAGATTTATTTGGCCTGCCTCATTATCGAGCAGATTCACGAGTCACCTTGAAGAGGCCCACTTGTACCCCTTTTCCATACTTGACATATAATCTCTACTTAGAGTCGAGGGTGGAGAGTACACCAAGTTGACTCATTGACCAAGGCCCAACACAGTTTAGATGCTAGGCTGATCAAGGCTGAGGAGAATTCGGTGGTACTTCAGCGAGCATAGCACCAGATTACTCCTACGCCAGAGATGTTTGCCCCCAGTGCCACCGCCTTAGGTTCTACACACCACAATCACCACCACTACTACTTCTACTGAGGATAGTCCCCCACAGCCCGAGGCGGATGAAGAGAGAGATAGGTTGCACCTGCAAACATGGTTTATGTATATGTCGTATCTATATAGGCCATGGTGCAGAGGTTATCACATGTTGAGTTGCATTTAACTCTGCTAGTTCAGAAGATTAGGCCATTGGTCCGCTAGGCAATTTCAGATTTTGAGGCTCGTATGCAGGCATATGTGCTAACCACTAGTCAGGACCATCTTTCCGTTGTGGATGCCCGCATTGACATCTTTGAGGCGAAGGTACAATAGAGCCTAAGCATGGCCCAACCAGCAAACTTGACTGTCATCCAGACAGAGTTCTAGCAAATCCGGGCTTATGTGACAGTAGCACTGGCAGCAATGGTGACACTACCAGAGACCATGCCCCAGGTGCCGGTAGTAGATCTTTTTACTCCTGATGAGACTATCTAGCCTTCTCACAGAAAGAGGCCACACCCAGATAATGATCTTGGTGTCGTACAATTTCATACACGGCTAACAAAATAGGAGGAGCTCAAGCTTATCTTGAGAGAATCGAGACAAGAGGCAGAGATACTGTGAGCTTGTGAGCTAGAGCTAGTGAGGGATGCTGGCCCCACCATACAGTAGACCACTATGAGGATGCCACCCTACAGGCAAGAGTGGTTCGACTCAGTCCACACTAGCGCTTAGGTGCCCAAGTATGTTTTTGACCCCTTATACTTTATTTTTCTTTGATTGTGTGCATTGGGGACAATGCACCTCTTTTTCGACAGGGTGTGGGTAGCTATGGCCTTAGTGAAGTCTGAATAGCTTGGGTCCATAACTACTCCAAATTTTTTATCTTGGGGTTTTCTTTCTTGTGTTTGTTTTCCTCATGAATATTTAATTTTTGTTGAACCGACACATTTAGGATGTTTAGGTAGTATTTGTTGCATATAGTACTAATATTTATGGCAAATAACACGTTTTTAAGTTTTGTTTGAAAAATGATACTTACAAAAATTTTGATTAGTTAGTTTAAATAGAAACCATACATGTTTAGGTGTGTTGACAATTCTTGATTTGATAAGTGAGGATAAACTGAGAAAAAAAGCATGATCTGAGAGTCTTTTGTTGATAATGTAATAAGTGTCATGTTAGTGTGAGCTTATAATTGCTAAATTTATATGTGGAGTGCTAATGAACTTTCCCTATTACTCTAAGTTAGACTATAGATTAATTGGATTAGGAAAGGATCTTATTCCATTGTTCTTAAAAGCCCAATTGGCCTAAATAACAAACTAAAATTGAAGTGTATCCCTTGATGCTAATATTTGAGCCTGACATGTACCTATTCTTTGCAAACACCTAATTAGCCTAGCCTTGTTAGTTGTAAAATCCTGAAATTAGTGCTGGTCCTTCCTTAAACATTGTGCACCTTGACTAATGCAAAAAGTCTAAGATGAGGGCGGCTTCCAAAAGTGGCTCTGGTTTTGAGGACAGATACTGTGCACCTCAACTCAGGCCAAAAACCTAAATTGAAGGTGGCTGGTGTAAGGGTGAAACACAACAATGAGGGGCAAAGTTAATCATTTAGACAAAAGGAGAAAAATCATGTACTAGGTGGAAGAAAATGAGTGATGCCTTAGTTGTGATTTGAAAAAGGAAAAATGAATTGTAAAAGCAAGGAAAAAAGCTGAAAAATTAAAAGAAAGCACCCAGAAAAGGTTGAAATAGGAGAAAGGGAAAATAAGATGAAAAGTAATAGTGTTGGTGGGCCAAATGTGTAGAAAAACGCATTGACAAGGAGTTCTTTTAGTCTCTATGTTCCCAAATACCATACCAAAGCCACCTTAGCCTATGTTACAAGTATATAAAGATCTAAAGTGATCCTATTAGGCATGATGCATGAATATCTTTTATGGGAGTTAGTGATTTTTTATAGTTCCTAGGTTATACATGAAACCATCATTGAGAATAAGATATGGGACGACTTTCTGTGAGGGAACTTGCATTACATTGTTAGCATTTGACTTATTCAGTTATTATGGATTGTTGCGTTGACAGACACCGAAAATAAAAAATTATCAAAAATTATTTTTCACTATGTATCTTCTAAAATTTGGGTTATACTCATTTTCTAATTAATTTTGCCCCTGATCGAGAATATGAAGTTGGATTCTCGAAATATATGAAAATCACAATTATTTGGCATTGCGAAGCACATGAGAGATGTTTCAATATCTCCCGCTCGGGAAAATTCATCCCCAAATGTTAAAGAAACATGCATTAGAAAAGTATTATGAAGATTTTAGCCTGACATAATTGCAACAAATCCACTTAAACATCATTTTCAAAAGGCCTCAACATGAATGTCGACAATCACCATAAACTTGTTACCATAAACATGAATGTATGCAAAATGACATGAGGACTGAATCTTAACACTTTAAATCATATATGGGACTTAAGTTATTACCCTCGGCTTGAGTAGGGTGAAAGAGATATGGGTATCATTTTTTCATGTCCGCCTCAGCTTCCCATGTGCCACTTTTAATTTGTTGATTCCTCCAAAGGACCTTGATGGATACTACATCTATGTTTTTCAACCTCTCGCTTGTCTGTCCAATATCTCCACTGATGCCTCCTCATCGGTCAAATTATCTTCCATAACACCCACATCCTTTACGGGCACTACAACGCTTAGGTCAACCATACACTTCCTCAACTTGGACACATGAAGACTGGATGAACCATACTCATCTCCATAGGCAACTCCAACTTATATTCAACCTTACCAACCTTTCTCAAAACTCTATAAGGCCCCACAAACCTTGGGTTCAATTTTCCTTTCCTGCCAAACCAAACTACACCCTTCATGGGGTTAGACTTTCAAGTAAACCCAATCACCAACGTTAAATTCAAGATCTCTTCTTCTTACATCAGAGTAGGACTTTTGTCTACTTTGTCTCATCTTCAATCTCTCCCTTATAACCTCACCTTTTCCAAAGCTTCCAAAACAAAACCCAAACCTAGCAATGCCATCTCCCCCACATCAAACCACCCAACTGGGGATCCACAATGCCTAGAATATAAAGCTTCAAAGGGAGCCATTCCAATGCTAGAGCGATAGCTATTGTTGTAAGCAAACTTAATAAGTGGAAGATATTCATCTCAACTACCCTTAAACTCTAAAACTCAAAATTTTAAGCATATCCTCAAGAGTTTGGATAGTCCTCTCGGCTTGGCAATCCATTTGAGGATGAAAAGTCGTGCTAAGCTTGACCTTTATACCAAGACCTTTTGGAAGGATCTCAAAAAATGAGAAGTGAATTGAGCACCACAATCCTAAATGATAGACAAGGGTAATCCATGCAATATAACCAATTCTTGAATGTACAACTTGGCATAATCCTCGACACTATAGGTGGTTTTGACAGGTAGAAAATGAGTCGACTCTGTCATCCTATCAAGAATAACCCAAATAGAATCAAAGTGTTTCTTAGTCTTAGGAAAGCCAACCACAAAATCCATGTTGACTTCTTCCCACTTCCAAGTAGGAATCTCTATGTCTTCGGCTAGGCCACCCATCCTTTGATGTTCGGTTTTCACTTGTTGACAATTGTGACAACCGGATATGAACTTGGTAACATCTCTCCTCATACCACCCCACCAATACACCTCTCTCAAGTCTCTATACATCTTTGTGGAACCAGGGTGAATAGAATATGATGAATTATGGGCCTCCTTCGAAATCAACTCTGAAAACTTTAGGCACACATAACCTACCTTGGTACATAAGGGCACCATCTCCCCCTTGGGAGAAAACCTCCACTTTACAATTCTTCACCAAAGCTTCAACTCTAGCAACGCAGGGTCAAGGTCTTGTCCTCAATCAAAGAAGATTTAGAACCATTAACAACCACTACACCACCATTTTCAACTTCATCCTACCTAAACCCCAACCTAGCCAACCAGTGAACTTCTCTAGCTACCTTCTTGCCACCAACATTAATATGAGCTAGGCTACCCATGGACACTATACTTAGGGCATCGACCACAACATTATCTTTGCCAGAATGATAACACTCTCTCATGTCATAATCTTTAAGGAGCTCTAACCACCTTCTTTGTCTCAAGTTAAGATCTTTTTGTGTAAATGCATATTGGAGACTCTTGTGGTTGGTATACACATAAACAAGAACCCCATACAAGTAGTGACGCCAAATTTTTAAAGCGAACACCAAGGCTTCCAATTCAAAATCATGGGTGGGATAATTTCACTCATGCACCTTAAGTTGCCTAGAGGCATACCAAATCTTGAGGCATCAAAATAAACCACAAGCCCTTCTAACCCTTCCGGTAGAGCTAAGATAGGAACGGAGATAAACTTGTCTTTAAAATTTTGAAAACTCTTTTCACATTCATCGGCCCAAACAAATTTTACTTTTTTTAGGCCAACTTTGTCAAAGAGGAAGCAATAGAAGTGAAACCATTTACAAACCTCTAGTAGTAACTCGCCAATCCCAAGAAACTCCGAATATTCATCAGAGACAAAGGTCTAGGCTAATTTCTTATCACCTCCATCTTCTTAGGATCCACCTTAATGCCATCACCCAACACCACATGCCCTAGAATAGAAACCTTTTTCAACCAAAATTCACACTTCTCATATTTCGCAAGCAACCTCTCATCCCCTAAGATTTGCAATATCACTCTCAATTGATTCTTATGCTCCTTTTCACTCCGGGAATGAATGAATATATCATCAATAAAGAGCACCACAAACATATCAAGATAGGGTTTGAAGAACCTATTCATGAGATCTATAAATATAGTCAGTGCATTAGTCAACCCAAAAGACATAACAAAAAATTTAAAATGCCCATACCTAGTCCAAAAAGTCATCTTGGGAATATTACACACCGTCACCTTCACTTGGTGGTATCCAAACGGAAGATCAATCTTAGAATAGTACTAGCCCCTTGTAGTTGATCAAAAAGGTGATCAATCCTTGGTAGAGTGTACTTGTTCTTTATGGTAACCCTATTAAGTTACTAGTAATCAATGCATATTCTAAGGAAACTATCCTTTTTGTTTATAAAAAAACACTGGTGCACCCTAAGGTGACTTGCTAGGACTTATGAAACCCTTCTCCAAAAAATCCCTTAATTGATCCTTAAACTCCACCGGCACCATACGGTAAGGGGGGAAAGGAAATGGGTTTTCTATTGGGAAGGAGGTCTATACCAAAGTCTATTTCCCTTTCAGTTGGAACACCGGGAAGCTCAATAGGAAGACATCAAGAAACTCATTGACCATCGAAATCGACTCAATAGGAAGGACTTTAGACTAAACATCACTAATCCTCATAAGATGGTATATGCAACCCTTAGAAATCAACTTTTGGGCTTTAAGACATGAAATGAATCTACCTTGACCATGAAATTACAACTTTCCCAATCAAGGATGGGTTCATTAGGAGATCGGAATCTCACTTTATGCGTCTTACAATCAATGGAAACATGATATGTAAGTAACCAAACTATCACAAGAATAATATCAAAATCAACCATATCAAGTTCAACAAAATCACAAGGGAAGACTTTATGTAATAGGACACATGACAATCTCTATAGACTCTTTTAGCAATACTGGAATTACAAATGGGGGTAGAAACTTCATAAGGTTCACACAACAACTCGGGACACATATGAAGCTTATTGGCAACAAAAGGAGTAATGAAAGTAAGAGTGGTAGCCCGATCTATCAATGCATAAATATCATAATCAAAAACCTTTAACATACCGATGACAACATCGGGCACCTTATACACTCCTTGCCTTCCTTGGAGAGTATAGAACCTATTTTGCCTTGGAGCACCCCCTTGTTAACCTCACATTGCCCTTTGACCCGTATTAGCACCTTGGCCTTGAGGAGGACCATCTCTACCCTTGTTTTGAACATGAGCACAATCAATAACCTTGTGACCCATCTTACCACAACAAAAGCAAGCATTACAACTTTTCAAACATGGAACACCATGGTTTATCCCACACTTTTGGCACCTAGGATGGGTCATCCCACCATTGTCACCTTGGAATCTTGGGTTAGACACCCCATTATTAGCAAATATCTTGTTAGAAGCATTAGAAGACCCTTGCCTTGGAACTTAAGACCTTGTGGAAACCGGCCACCCTTAGAACCTTGGAAACCACCTTCAAATTGAGCTCTCTTGGACTCCCCACTTCTCCTCTTTCTAAGCTTTTCTTACTCAAGTTATTCAGCATATGTCATGTGCTGAGAAAAATCCATATCACTCATTATAATGGTGGTACGACACTTTTTATTAACCATGTCAGACACTCCCGATACAAATTTGTTCATTCTAGCTTTAAGGTCGGCAACCAAATATGGAGCATACTTCGAAAGATTGCTGAACTTGAGGGAATAATCCATCACACTCATGGAACCTTGCTTGAGGTTCATAAACTCTATCATCTTAGTGCCTCTTAACTCAAAAGAACTCAAAAGAACTGGTTAAGGAAGGCGGCGTTGAACTCCTCCCAAGGAATAGCATCGTCATCTCTCCTTTATAATTTCCATTGAGTAAACTAAATTTGGGTTTCCACGTTTGAGTTGGTAGGAATATAATTTCGTTTTCTCCTCCCAATTGACCCCCATGATATATAGTACCTTATACACCTCATCGATGAACTCTTGAGGATCTTTCTCCGCCTTGGACACATAAAACTCTGGAAGATTCATTCTTGTGAAATCCCTCACCCTTGAGGCTAGAGTAGGAGCATGAGGGGCTTGGGCCCCTTTGTTCATTTGGTTGGTCATAGCACGGTCCGACATTGTGTTGGCATGCCGAAACTCATCATGGGCTGCCCCTCCATCTTGAGTAGCGAGAGGGGTGGGTTTCTCCTCGAGTGTGTGGGCTCTCCTTAGTCTTCCTCTTAGTATCAACATGATCTAAAAGAGAAAAGAGCATTCATTAGGGGAAAGCCTTATCATCACATCTAAAGCATGACATAGATCATGAAGAAGGGGAACTATTCCTAAAATGCCTTATAGCCTCTTATTCATAGTTGTGGCATACTTCATAACCATGAATAAGACTTTAATCCACACAGTGTGTTGGATTCCCAAGGACCATTGATAACCTAGTACTTTGATACTAAGCTTGTCACTACCCAAGCCTAGGGCCTAGACGTGACAGGCCAAATGAGACGTTTAAAGACAACCCAAATAAGCCTCTTGATTATAACATGCACACATCCTTGGTTTCGGAAGCAAAAATGAAGAAATAATAAGACTCAATTAATAAAAAGTGAAAATGGGACTAAGGGAGGTCTTTGATAATCATAAAAGCATGGAAAGAATCAAGCTCATAGCATATACGAAATATAATATCCAATAGCACCTCTAACTTTTAATGGAGCATGGGCCAAGACACTTCTCGGGCTCACCCTCATGATAACATGTTTCCAACATAAAGAAGTCTCAACATAGCAAGAGTAACTTAGATATTATCCTAGGAGTTGAGAACTCCCTAAAGCTTTCTTCGAAATACCAAGCTAGCCACGTGGAGGAGGATGATCAAAAGAAGCTTCGGTCCCTACATGGTAATATCATGTAGGTATAGAGTATGCGCTAGAATGTTTGAATGTACTAAGTCTCCGGGATACAATGCAACAGAGACATAAACCAATATATTCAAAATGCATAATCATAACCAATGGATATATAATCACAATATGACATGCATGTCAATGCTTGTAATAAAACATGTTGTTAAACATTCAACTTGCATAATATATCATACATATGTGGAAAGATACCTCAACCAACATAGACCAAGTAGCTACAACTTCGACTCTAAGGCATGACACCCTTTCAGTTCAGATAACCAAGCATGACACCCCCCGACGAAGTGTGGTCTACTTGCCAAGGCAAACCAAACATGATAACATGAACTAGATGGATCCACTAATATAGCAAGGGTAATAAATAATCTATAGTGGCATATAGTTTAAAGACTAAAGACTTTATATAAGGAACCCTTGAGTCAAGCCCCCATCTTAATCCTCAATTAGTGCTAAGTCTAATCCCATAGAATACTTGAAATAATCATAACTTTACTAACTTGTAAAAAATATGATAACATGGCATGAGTAGCTCTTAAACATGCATAACCTCAACTAGTGATCCAAACTTGAACATGAGAGTAAATAATAATCATACATAAACCCTTGCTTTAACATGAAATGGCTCACAAAAGGTAAAAATCTTGAAATAGGGCTCAACTTGTTGCTTGTAAAATCATGGATACTTTTCATAAATTGAATACATGCTTGAAAGCCATTAATCATCATGAAATCACTTGACTTGTAAATCATGCAATAGTTCAACAACAAGTTGAGAATTTTTGTCATGTAACTTCATCAAAAACATGGTGGGTTCGTGATACTTATTCAAAATCATACAACGTATGAGTATAACAAAATGAGTAAAATCAATTCAAAATTAACTCACAAACATTGTAGCAAAACCCTTAGTTTGGGTAACATTAAATACATCTCAAAAGTTCATAATTGTTTATAGTTTTAAACAGCTCAAATCATGCATAGTCTCAATGGACATAAATCAACTCATAGAATAAGTTTAAAGTAGACATTCATGCATATTCAATCAATACTTGATCAAAATCCAATATAATTTATGTTTATATTTCATAATAAAAGATACCCATAAGTAATGCAACTTGAAATCCTGTAATTTTTATAAAAAGGGAAGGTTGGGCTCAATTTGGAAAAGGACCCACAGATGAAGACCCACAGACCTTAAACCTTGAATCCCTTGAGATGAACTTGAAGGATACTTGAAGCTTGAGATGGGTTCTTGAGTTCCAAAATTTATCTTGAAATCATTGAATTTGAATGAGATATTTGATAGAGTCTTGAAGAGGTTTTAGAGAGGGTTTTGTGAGTTATAGAGTTGAAAAATGACTAAGTATGGGAGATTTCACATTTAAATGAGCATGGGGCTATGAACCCAATGCTCTTAGCTAAAATAAGAAAACCAAGGAAAATTTTACGCTAGTCCGCACCCCAAGCACAACGTAGACTAGACGCGGGGTTCAAACAACACTAGTCTATGCCCCAGGTGCATCGTGGCATGGGCGCGGACAGACACTGGAAATTGAAAATTAGCGAATATTATTTTTCACTACAAATCTTCTAAAATTCAAGTTATACCTATTGATTGAGAATATGAAATTGAATTTTCAAAATTACGCACAGATTTTGAGATATATGGAAATTACCATTCTGGGGCATTCTGAAACACATGAGGGTGTTTCAAAATCATAAATTTTGGAAAGTGTGCATGCACGTACTAATTAACTCTGTTCATTTTGCATATTTTCTGATGGTTTACTGATTGGACTGAGGTAGTAATAAATAGGAAAAATAATGAAATAATAGGATTTGATTGAAGTGTTCTCGTCTAATAACCCGAACACGGCCAAGGGGAGATTGTACTATGTCTAATAGGTAAGGGTTAGTAATGCACATAACGGAGATGGGACAAGAAAAGTAGTGAAATTTTCCTCTCATCAAGATCAATGGTTTGGTGAACTTAACTTACTGTCCTGCATGCTACACACTAGAAAAGAATTGGGTTATCCGGTGATACTAAGTAAGGGACTCAAGGGGAACACAATATCCTAGTATCTTTGCATATTTCTTTATCTCATATGTTAGTTAGGTTTACTTTTCCACTAATTATTCTAAACCCCCTCCCCTCCCCGCAGGGAAGTAAGTTGGTTAATTACTCAAATTGCATTAATTAAATTTTTCTAAGTCTACGTATTCCCTAGGGTTCGACCCTAACCTTGGTTAGGTTCTATTTCTTGATAATGACCATTTTATCCTCAAAAAAGAGGTGTAACTTGGGTGATATCAAGCTTGCATTAGAATTCAGAAACTTAAAGAAAAGGTAAAATGCATCGTAGGGAACTCTATGGGTAAGAGGATACCCATAAACAAACTCACCTACCTTGGAAACTAGAGAGAATCAGAATTGAACCCTTGGGGAGAGACTTGGAAACCCTAACTTTGTTCTTGGGAGTTCTTGAGGGCCTCTTTTGCTTAAAGAAATTAAGAGTACAGTATAAAGGTAATTAGGGATTTTAGGCTAATAAAGGTTCCATTTTTGTCCCCAAAATGACATGATTTTGAATTAGAAATAGATGGAAATAACTGAATTGCCCCTTATTAATAACTATTAAATCCATATACGAGACCCTAGCTATTAGTCGTAAACTAACTTACAGGCTGTGAGTCTTTTCTTCCAATGGCTCATCTGTGAATTATAAAATCTAACTTTTGTTGAATCAAAAATCATGACAAATAGGATGAGCCATGTAATTCCTTATGGGCCGTGGTTGGACTCATAGAGTCCTTCCACACTTAGCCAAATTTTTACCTTATTTCTAACCTCATTCCACGAAACAATATATGAGTTGTATCCTATTCTATAGGTCGTCTGATAACTTATAAATCACCTTCCTAAAAATTCTAATTTTCCTTCATTTAAGGGGTCCCACTCATAAACCTATATACGAGTTATAAGATACCCTACGGGCTGTAAATTGGTTCGTGGGTCCCCTTCCTAATGTTGTATGATTAAGAACTGACCCTACGAGCTTTAGACGAACTTACGAGCCATAAATTGTCTCGTAAACTAGGTTCTCAATTATTTTTCAGCACTACATTTCTGCACTCAGGGCTCTTAAATTGGGGTTCGTTATAACATATCCCTTTTGGGAATATTCATCACCGAATGTACTTAAAGGTAGGATCCAAAGAGTAAACTGGAAGCTAATAGCCCTGTATGCATGCAAATATTCAAATCAAACTTCATTTCTCAAAAATTTCTGATTTCATACTTTAAACATGTCTTAAGACATTCTATAAACATCAAAATAAGTGCATAGATCATGCAAAACTAGAATGCATGGGACTTGAGGTTTTGTAAGAATTTCTTAGTACCTTTGGATTGAGTAGAGTGGAATAGATATGGATAGAACCTTATCATATCCGCTTCCTCTTCCCATGTAGTACCATCGACTTGTTGGTTTCTCCAAAGTGCCTTGACGGATGTGACTTCCTTAATACTTAGCTTCTTTACTTGTTAGTCTAGGATTTCAATCTGTACCTCCCCATAACTCAAATGCTCTTTAATCTTCACATCATGTAAAGGAAAATGGAACTTGAGTCACCTATGAATTTCCACAACATCGATGCATAGAAGACAGGATGAATCAAGTGCAACTCATTGGGTAGATCCAACTCATACGCTACTTTCCCCACTCCCCTCACCACCTTGTAAGGCCCCACATATCTAGGGTTCAATTTCCTTTCTTACAGAATTGGACAACACCATTCATTGGAGATACCTTCAATTAGACCCAATCACCAACTAGAAACTCAAATTCCCTTTTTCTTACATCTGAGTAGGACTTTTGTTGGCTTTGGGCTGCTTGTAATTTCTCTCTTGTGCTTTTAGTTTTCTCCATAGCATTCATCACCAAGTTTGGTCCTATTAATTCCATCTAACTAGCGTAGAACCACCCAATGGGCGATCTACATCATCTATCATACAACATTTTGAATGGTTCCATCCCAATATTAGCATGAAAGCTATTGCTGTAGGCAAATTCAATAAGAGGCAAATGTTCATCCCAACTTCCCTTGAATTCCATCATGCAAGATCTCAACATATCTTCCAACATCTGAATAATTCTTTTGGCTTGCCCATCGGTTTTAGATGAAAAGTCGCACTCAACTTTACTCTAATGCCAAATACTCTTTAGAAGACTTCCAAAAGTGAGAAGTGAATTGCACTCCATGATCTGATATGATGGATAGTGGAATTCCATTCAACCTCACCAACTCTCGGATGTACAAATGAGCATAGTCCTCATCACTAAATGTAGTTTAGACTAGCAAGAAATAAGCTGACTTTGTCATGAAGTCAACTATCACCCATATAGAGCCAAAGAACTTTTTGGTCTTTCAAAAGCTAAGTAAAAAGTCCATGTTGACCTCTTCCCACTTCCAAATAGGAATGTTAATGAATAGGGCTAGGTCCTTGGCCTTTGGTATTTAACTTTAACTGGCTAGTAGTTAGCATATTTAAACACAAATTGAGCAATGTCTTTCTTCATCCCATTCCACCAATAGATCTCCTTCAAGTCTCTATACAGTTTGGTAGTGGCGAGGTGAATGGATCGTTAAGAGTATTGGTTTCTTACCTGATCAAATTCTTCAAATAATCTTCATTGGGCATACAACCTCACTAGATATCGAAGTTCACCATCTTGCCCTTGTTAGAAGACCTCTACCTTCCCATCTTTCACCAAGGTTTTCAACCCAACCAAAATGGGATCAAGATCTTGCTTAGTGTTAACCTCTTCAATCAATAAGAAGATATGGACTCATGAAGAACCATTGCGCCATCATTTCCATACTCACTGAATCTCACTCCCATCCTTGCTAACTGGTGAACATCTTTATCCAACTCCCTTTTCCCATCATCTTCTATATGGTACACACTACCCATGGAAATCCTATTAAGGGCGTCAGATACTACATTGGGTTTTTTAGGGTGGTACTTCATACTCATAGCATAATCCTTGAGTAGCTCTAACTACCTCTATTGTCTCAAATTAAGATCCTTCTGGGTGAACATGTGTTAGAGAATATTATTGTCAACGAAAACATCCACATGGACTCTACGCAAGTAATTTGCCAAATTTTTAAGGAAAACACCATGGTCGCGAGCTCAAGGTCATGAGTCAGGTAACTTTTCACATGGACTTTCAATTGCCTTGAATCACTTTACCATTTTTTAATAGCACGTAACCCAAACCAATCCTTGATGAATTATAATATATGACAAACCCATCTTACCTTCTAGTAATGTCAATATAGGGGATGATGTTAAAAAATCCCTTAAGGTCTAAAAACTTCTCTCACATTCATCTGTCCACACAAACTACACCTTCTTAAAATTCAGCTTGTTGAGTGGAGATGAAATTATGGAGAAGTCTTGTATAAACCATCTATGATAACCGGCTAGTCCCAACAAACTCCTTATGTCAATGGCAGTCAATGGCCTTGGCCAATTTCTTACTACCTCTGTCTTTTTAAGATGAATTTTTATGCCCTCTCTAGATACCACATGCCCAAGGAAGGTAATCTCATCTTGCAAAATCTCGTACTTGTCAAACTTTGCATAGAGCTTCTATTCTGTCAAGGTCTGTAATACTATCCTCAAGTGCTCCACATATTCTTGCTCACCTCGAGAATAGACAAGAATATCATCAATAAAAACAATAATTAACATGTAGATGTAAGGTTTGAACTCCCTATTCACGAGGTCTTTAAATATCTCTGATGCATTTGTAAGGCCAAACGACATCACCACGACATCAGAATGACCATATCTAGTACAGAAAGACATCTTAGGGATGTCACTTTCTCTTATCCCTAATTAGTGATAACTAGATCTAAAGTCAATTTTGGAGAAATTAGTGGCCCTTTGTAGTTGATTAAACAAATCATCTATCCCAAGAGAGGATACTTATTCTTGATGTGACTTTATTGTGTTATCGGTAGTCAATGCACATACGTTGCAACACATCCTTCTTTCTAACAAGTAAGACTGGAACACCATCATGGAGACTGACACCATACTGGTGGCCAGGTTTTCCATTAGTAAAACAAGCATTAGACCTAGCTAAGAATTCCCCCTTATGAGGTTTTCCACACATGGGGCAGTATAGACTTTGGGGCTCTGGGGCGGCCCTATTGTCCTTCCGGGGAGGAGAAGTGTTGTTGGATCCTTGCCTTGTGCCACCTTGGGAATTATAGCCACCATTACTTTGATGAAAGTAGTTTCCACCATACATATGAGCCCGCTTGGACTCCCTTTCCTTTTCCTTGAGCTTCCCCTTTTCAATTTGTTCGATATATGTTAATAGGCGGGAAATATCCATCTCATTGACCACCTTCGGAATTGTACCCACCACTCCTCTGATGAAAATAGTTTCCACCATCCATATGAGCCCGCTTGGACTCCCTTGCCTTTTCCTTGAGCTTCCCCTTTTCAGTTTGTTCGATATATGTCATTAGGCGGGAAATATCCATCTCATTGACCAACATCTCCATCTTGCATTCTTTGGAGACCATCTCAGAGACACCCAAAATGAATTTTCTCATGTGAGCCCTTGTATCTGTGATCATGAATGGATCACACTTGGACAATTTGGTGAACTTGAGGGCACACTCACTAACACTCATGCTCCATTGCTTCAAGTTGGTGAATTCTTGGACATTCACTTCCCTAAGTTCAACGAGGATGAACTGGTCTAGGAAGGCACACTTGAATTCCTCCCAACCAATGGGACCTGCTCCTAGGCCTCCCTCATTAGTCCATTACTCATACCAAATCTTGGTGACTCCCTTAAGTTAGTAAGCCACCAACTCAGCTTTGTCCTTAGACGACACACCCATCACCACCAAACCCCGATAGGCGTCTTAATAAACTCTATAGGGTCCTTATCTGCCTTTGACCCATGAAATTCTAATGGGTTTATTTGCATGAAAGCACAAAATGTGGTGGTTGAGGTAGGCACCTAGGGAGGTACAAATCTCCTTGTTAGCTTAGTTGGCCAATGCCTGGGTCAACACCATGAAGATGGCTCTAAACTTCACATGAGATGCTCCTTCGTCTTGTTGGAGTTGAGAGACCTATTGTTCTGGAGTGCCTCATTGGTAGGAAGTTGTTCGGGGTGGCATGATCTAAAAATGAACTAAAGTTTGTCGTTAGTTAGCGAAAAACCTTATTCAACCCTATGGTATCTCATTGAATAAGAAAGAATGGAAGACTTTTCCAAAAAGTCTCATATCCACTCATTAAAGATAGTGGTGCACTTCACAAGCTTGAAAGAGAACCTATGCTACCGGGTATGTATGGACATCTGAGGAACATTTTAAAACCTTGTACTCTAATACCAAGTTTGTAACGACTTGACCTAGGGGCCTAGTCATCCCATGGCGAATGAGATACCCAGAGACACCTCATCCAAACAATCTAAGTATCTTAAGCATTCACAGGTATTTAAAGAGAAATTATTGTGGAAAGACATAAAAGAAAGGGGCTATGGGTAATCTTTTGCAATGAAGCAACATTAAAAATAAGATAATTTCAAAAGTATTATTTTACAAAAAACATACCAATAATATATACGAATGGAGCCGGTAAGGTCGATTTCTATCAAATAGAAAAAACATCTATAATAGACAACATATAAAGTAAAACCCTCAGAATGGCCATAAATACATTGTTTGAAAATGAAAATACATAAAAGAGTGGAAAATAAGTTGAGTCCCAAACTAAGGGCTAACAACAATGAATAGCTATCCTCGAACGCTAACTACTAGGCATGAGCCAGTGGAGGAGCACTACATGGTTAAATCATGTATGCAAATATGTGTTCGTACGTTCGAATGTACTAAGTTTATGAGATTAGGGTTGTTGAGTCATGAAATAAGCTTAAACATGCACAGGAAATATGGCTTAGGTTAATATTAGGCAGTGCATATTGAACACATCAATTTAAGACATATCATGGGATCATGTAAACTTGTGTTAATAGAGCATAACTAACAATAAGATCATCTGAGCTACTACATGGAATCCAATGAACTCCTTTCACTAGGAAAAGGCCAATGCACTTCTTCCATTGGGAAAAGGGGAATATACTTGCCAAGGTAGATATCAAAAACTTAGTAACTTGCAATTGTATCTTTTATAACTATTGTGCCTACATGAATCCACTAGCCTAACCTATAGGGCTACAATGGTGGCACATAGTTAGGGACATCAAGAGTTAGCTTCAAGGAATCATTCATCAACTAATAGGACAAGTCCCAATATCTAGTCCTCTCAGTACTAAGTCATCCCATGTAAATCTTTTAAAAGCATACTCTTAGAATCATAAGTAGGAATCATAGGAGTAGCTCGAACTTACTAATTTGTCACGACCCAAGCCTAGGGCCTAGACGTGACACGACAAATGAGAACCCGAAGGGACCCCAAACAATCCTCTTAGAATATCATTTAAACATCCTTGGTCGCGGAAGAAATTAAACAACAGCAAGAGAGAATAAATAAGGATAAAGGGACAAAGGGGAGTCCTTTATAGCATAAATCATAAAGAGCCAAATCTCAAAGCATAATTATATCACTTTCACAACAACACCTCTAAATATAGACTTGAGCGGGGGCCAAGAAACTTTTCGGGTTCGCTCTCATAGTGTAAAGAGTTCAACATTAAGAAATGACAAAGGCAAGAGTGGCATAGCTAATACCCCCAGACTTTGAGGACTCACCAATAGCTTATCTTCAAAGATGTCACAACTAGCCATGAGGAGGAGCTCCGATTCCTACATGGTAACATCACCTAGGCATAGAGTATGCCGTAGTACATTTGAATGCACTAAGTATGTAGGATGCAATGCAACAAGAGATAGGCAACATAGTCAAAATGCATAAATATAGGCAATGGATAGTATAATAACAATATAACACGCATGAACAATGCTTCAAGAATGCTTGTATAGAACAACATATTACATGTGTAGAAAGAGACCGTCAACATAGACCAAGCAAATTAGTACTTGGAATCTAAGGCATGTCATACCCTTTTAAGGTATATACCCCTCAATTTGTAGATGGGCATATCACCCCCCATCATAGTGGCCAATGTATATACCCCTCAACATGGTAGATGGGCATGCCCTCCCCCTCAAAGTGGCCATAGTATAATCCCCTCAATATGGTAAGTGGGCATAGAACCCCCCATCAAATTGGTTGATGCATATACCCCCCTCAACAAGGTGTGGTCAACTTGCAACACTATAGATACTTTTCATGAATTTAATACATACGTACATTTCTTTCATTACATAAAGTCACTTAACCCATAGACCGTGCAATAGATCATCAGTAACTCAAAAACCCATAACCGGACATTTTATCAAACACTTGGTGGGTGTGTAATGCTAGTTCAAAATCATGCAATTCATGAGTGAGATCATGTAAGAAAACTTAATGTAAATCAACCCACCAACACTTGGCATCACCCTCATGCAAGATATATTAAAACCCCTCATCAAATCTCATAATAGGTCATAGAATCATAGCTCAAAATATGCTTAAACAATCCATACTTCACGAAACCCTAACACAGTTTATAATAAATTCATAGTAAGAAGTACTCATAGATAAATCAACTTGAAAAGAAGCAATTTACATAAAAAGGAAGGTTGGGCACTATGGGTGAAAGAACCCAATGGTTGAAACCCACATACCTCAACTTTTGAGATTTCCTAGACGAAGATTGGAATAAGAACTTGAAGCTTGATGAATTTCTTGAAATCTGGAATGAGTTTGGGACACTTAATTTTGAGTAAAGTATTTGGATAAGTGTTAGAGAGGGTTTTAGGGAATGTCTATGATTATATGGGGTTTAAAAATGGCTAATTATGGGTATTTTTACTCATAGGAAGGGTTAGGCCCATGACCCCAAAGCCTTAGGTCTAAATAAGAAAACTGGCAACAAAATACACTCAAATTTTGCTACGATTGCTCTAAAATTGAAGTTATACCCATTTCCCACTCAATTTTGCCCCCAATCACAAATATGAAGTCATATTTTCGATATCGTGCTCGAATTTTGAGATATATGGAAATTATGATTATATATGGGCACTTCCGAGACACATTTTCAGGCACTTTTTGGAGTCGCTTCAATATCTCCCCCTTGGGAAGATTCGTTCCCGAATGTCAAAGAAATGTATATAAGAGAAATAATCAAGATAATTTCATCCCACACAAGAATGCAATAATGAACTTAAACATCATTCCAAAAACCTCAATATAAGTGTCAAAATCAACGTGATCTTGTTAATATAAACATGAATGTATCCAAATATCATGAGGGATGAAACTTAAGACTTGAAATCACATAGGGGAATTAAATTAGTACCTTAGGCTTGAGTAAAATGGAAGAGATAGGGATATCACTTTTGCATGTCAGGCTCGGCTTCCCATGTAGTATCCTCAACTTGTTGATTCCTTCAAAGGACCTTAACGGAAGTTACATCCTTGTTCAACCTCTTGACTTGTCTATCAAAAATTTCTACCAGAACCTCTTCATAAGTCAAATTCGCTTCAATAACACCCATAACATCCAATGGTGCCATCGTATTTGGGTCACCTACACACTTCCTCAACATAGATACATAAAAGAGTGGATGAACCATATCCATTCTACTAGGTAACTCCAACTCATAGGCCACCTTACCAATCCTCCTCAATTCCCTATAAGGACCCACAAATCTTGGACTCAATTTACCTTCTTTTACTAAAATGAACCATACCTTTCATGGGTAAAACCTTCTTAAATTCAAAATCCCTTCTCCTCATATCGGCATAGGACTTTTGTCTACTTTGGCCTATTTTCAACCTCTCTCGTATCATCCTCACTTTCTCTAAGGCCTTTGTACCCAAATCCGGACCAAACAAAACCATCTCTCCCACTTCAAACCACCCAACCAATGATCTACAACGTCTACCATAAAGGGCCAAAAAAGGAGCCATGCCAATACTTGCATGCTAGCTATTATTATAGCAAACTCAATTAGTGGAAGATGATCATCACATCTACCCTTAAACTCCAAAACACAAGCTATAAACATATCCTCAAGAGTTTGGATAGTTCGTTTGGCTTGGCCACCTGTTTGATGGTGGAAGGTCATACTAAGCTTAACCTTAGCACCAAGACCTCTTTGGAAGGACCTCTAAAAGTATGAAGTGGATTGAGCACCACGATATTAAATGATAGACAAAGGCACCCCATGCAATCTAACCAACACATGGATATACAATCTAGCATAATCTTCGGCATCATAACAAGTCTTAATCGGTAGGAAATGAGCTGACTTTATCATTCAGTCAACCACAACCCAAATAGAATCAAAACCTTTTCAAGTCTTAGGCAACCTAACCACAAAATCCATGTTGGATTCCTCCCACTTCCACGTAGGGATCTCTATATCTTGGGCTAGGCCACCCGGCCTTCGATGCTCGGCTTTAACTTGTTTGCAATTATGGCAATCGGATACAAACCTAGCAATGTTTTTGTTCATACCTCCCCACTAATACACCTCTCTCAAATCTCTATACATCTTTGTAGAACCAGAGTGAATAGAATAGGAAGAATAGGAAGAATTATGAGCCTCATCAAGAATCTTCTCTCTCAAGCCATCAACACTAGGCACACACAACTTACCTTGGTACCTAAGGGCACCATATGAGAAAACCTCTACCTTACCATCTCTCACCAAGGCTATCAACTCTAAGGTGGGGTAAAGATCTTGCTTTGCCTTTACCTCCTCAACCAATGAAGATTTAGCACCATCAACCACCACTACACCACCATTGTCAACCTCTTCCACCCTAACCCCTAATCTAGCCAACCAATGCATCTCTCTAGCCACCTCCTTGCCACCATCACCAACATGCGCTAGGCTGCCCATAGACGCCCTACTCAAAATATCAACCACAACATTAGCCTTACCGGGGTGATAATGCTCACTCATATAAGAATCGTTAAGGAGTTCCAACCCCCTTCTTTGTCTCAAGTTAAGACCTTTTTGGGTGAATACATATAGAAGACTCTTATGATCGGTGAACACATCAACATGGACCCCATATAAGTAATGACGCCAAATCTTCAAAGCGAGTACCACTACGGACAATCAAGGTCATGGGTAGGATAATGTTTTTCATGTATCTTAAGTTTTCTACAAGCATAAGCTATCACCTTACCATTTTGCATCAAAACACCACCCAAACCAATTCTTAAGGCATCACAATACACAACAAACCCTTCCAACCATTCCGGTACAGAGAAGATAGGAGCGGAGACAAGTTTATCCTTCAAAGTTTGAAAACTCTTTTCATACTCATCGGTCCACACAAACTTTACCTTCTTTTGGGTCAACTTAGTCATAGGAGAAGCAATAAAAGAGAAACCACTAATAAATCTTCGGTAGTAATCCTCCAAACCTAAGAAACTTTTAATGTCCGATGGATTCAAAGTTCTAGGTCAATCTTTAATCACCTTTTTCTTTTTAAGATCTACCTTAACACCATCACCTGACCCCTCATGACCTAGAAAGGCAACCTTTTTCAACCAATACTCACATCCTTCATATTTGGCATACAACTTCTTCTCCCTCAAGATTTGCAGCACTACTCTCGAGTGATCCATATGCTCCTCCTCACTATGGGAAACGATCAAGATATCATCAATAAATACCACCAGAAACAAATCAAGGTAGTGTTTAAAGACCCTAATCATAATATTCATGAAGATCGCAGGTGCATTAGTCCAATCAAAGGACATAACCACAAACTCATAGTGCTCATACCTAGTCCATAAGGTCGTCTTAGGAATGTCACACTTCCTCATCTTCACTTGGTGATACCTAGACCGAAGATCAGTTTTAGAGAAATGACTAGCCCCTTGAAATTGGTCAAAGAGATCATCAATCCTTGGTAGAGGATACTTATTCTTTATGGTAACATCCCAACCTTCACAAGATAATAGAGATACCCCTTAGAAATAAACATTTGAGCTTTAATGCAAGAAATGAATCTACCCTTGACCACCATATCATGACTCTCCTACTCAAGGATGGTTCATTACGTAATTGGAATTTGAACTTATGGGTTCTACAATCAATAGAGGCATAATATGCATGAAACCAATCTATCCCAAAAATGACATCAAAATCCACCATATCCAACTCAACAAATCACAAGTCAAATTTTATGAAAAATGTGAATGGGACAATTTCTATAGACCCTTCTAGCAACAATGGATCCACCAATAGGAGTAGACACTTCATATGTCTCACACACCAATTCGGGTTTAACATGAAACATTTTGGCAACAAAAGGAGTAACGAAAGAAAGAATGGCACCCGGGTCTATCAATGCATACACATCAAAATCAAAGACTTTTAACATATTAGTGACGACATTGGGTATCTCATCTACCCCTTGCCTCCCTTAAAGAGAATAGAATCGATTGTGTCTTGTGGCACCACCAAACCTCCCCTTCATCTAGAACCCGTATTTGTACTTTGCCTTGTGGATGGCCATCTCTATCCTTGTGTTGATTACGAGGGCAATCCATCACCTTATGACTCATTTCACCACACCTACAACAAGTATTAGTATCCCTCAAACATAGGCCATTATGGCCTCTACCATATTTTGGGTACATAGCATTAGGCACCACACCACCACCATCTTGGACCCTTGGGTTGTCATTAGAAAACCTTCTTTTATGAAGATTGGAAGAATTTGGCCTTGATGAAATCGGAAACCCTTTGGACTTTGGAACATACCATCAAAATGGGCCCTCTTGGCCTCACCCATTCGCCTCTTTCTCAACCTTTCCCACACCAATTGTTTGGCATAAGTCATGAGGCAGTACAAGACCAGATAACCTATCAACATGATGGCATGACATTCTTCATTTACCAAGTTGGACACACCCATCAAAAACTTGTTCATCCTAGACTTTGACTCGGCCACCAATTGTGGAGAATATTTAGAGAGTTGGTTGAACTTAAGGGCATACTCCCTCACACTCATAGGCCTTTGCTTTAGATTGATAAATTCCATAATTTTGGCCTCCCTTAGCTCAAGAGGGAAGAAACAATTAAGAAGTGCCACCTTAAACTCCTCCCAAAAGATCACATTATTGTTCCTCTTCTCCTCCTTCCATTGAATAAACCATATTTGGGCCACCACTTTGAGCTGGTAGGCTGCCAACTCTGCTTTCTCCTCCGACCTAACACGCATAATAGACAACAATTTGTATACCTCATCAATAAATTCATGAGGGTCCTCATCCACCTTAGACTTGTGGAACTTCGATGGGTTCATCCTTGTGAAATCCCTCACCATAGAAGTCGAAGTATCAGCATAAGGGGCTTGGGCTCCTTGGTTTATTTGATTAGCCATGGCTTGAGCTAACACAGTAATAGCATCTCAGAACTCCTCATGAGACAGTTGTTCTTCGGGTGTACGTGTTCTTCTTCCTCTTAGGATAGGCATGATCTAACATTGCAAAGAACGTTTGATAGGGGAGATCCTTACCTTAACTTCTATAGAACAACATATATCATGAATAGGGGGAACATTTCCTAAAACGCCTCATAGCCTCTTACTCATAGTCGTGGTGCACTTCACAACCATGAACAAGACCCTAATCGACATGGTGTGTTAGATGTTGTAGACCATTTACAACCTAGTGCTTTGATACCAAGTTTATCATGACCTAAGCCTAGGCCCTCGATGTGACACGGCGAATGAGAACTCGAAGGAACTCCAAACAAGCCTCTTAGCATATCATTTACACATCATTGGTCGCGGAAACAATTAAACGACAATAAGAGAGAATAAATAATGATAAAGGGACTAAGAGGAGTCTTTTATAGCATAAATCATAACAAGTCAAATCTCAAAGAATAATTACGTCACTTGTCCAACAACACCTCTAAATATAGACTTGAGCAGGGTCCAAGACTCTTTCCCGGATCACCCTCATAATATAAAGCATTCAACATTAAGAAATGACAAAGGCAAGAATGGCATAACTAATGTCCCCGAACTTTGAGGACTCACCAATAACTTATCTTCAAAGATTTCACAACTAGCCATGGGAAGGATGATCTTGAGGAGCTCTAGTTCCTACATGGTAACATGATGTAGGCATAGAGTATGCATTAGTATGTTTGAATTTACTAAGCATGTAGTATGCAATGCAACAAGAGATAGGAAACAGAGTCAAAATGCATAAACATAGGCAATGGATAGTATAATAATAATATGGCATGCATGACGAATTCTTGAAGTATGAAATTCTTCTATAAAATATATTACATGTGTAGGAATAGACCATCATCATAGACCAAGCAAAACTAGTACTTCAAATCCAAGGCATGTCAGCCCCCTTAGAAGGTGATTGAGGTATATTACCCTCAATTAGTAGATGGACATGTCACCCCTATCATAGTGGCCAAGGTATATACCCCTCAACATGGTAGATAGGCATGTCACCCCTCCCCCCCTCTCAAAGTGGCCAAAGTTTATACCCCTCAACATGGTAGATGGGCATAACACCCTCCATCAAAGTGGTTGAGGCATATCTCCCCCTTAACAAGGTGTAGTCAACTTGCAACACTATACTTTTCACGAATTCAATACATATGTATATTCCTTTCAGCATCATAAAGTCATTTGACCCACTGGTCGTGTAACCAGACATTCTATCAAATACTTGGTGGGTGTGTAATGCTAGTTCAAAATCATGCACTTCATGAGTGAAATCATGTAAGAAAACATAATTAAATCAACCCACCAACTCTTGGCAGAACCCTCATGCAAGATATATTGTAAACGCTTATCAAATCTCATAATGGGTCACATATTCATAGCTCAAAACATGCTTAAACAGTCCATATTACATAAAACCCCAACATAGGTTATAATTAATTTATTGTAAGAAGTACCCATAGACAAATAAACTTGAAAACATGCAATTTACATAAAAAGAAAGATTAGGCAGCATGGGTTAAAGGACCCAATTGTTGAACCCACATACCACAACTTTGAAGATTTTCTTGGTGAAGATTGAAATGAGAACTTGAAGCTTGATGGATTTGTTGAGACCTGAATTGATTTTGAGACACTTGATTTTGAATGACGTATAATGAGTTTGGGACACTTGATTTTGAATGACATATTTGGCTAAGTGTTATAGAGGGTTTTGGAGAATGTCTTGGATGACATGAGATTGAAAAATAGCTAAGTATGGGTATTTTTACACATAGAAAGGCTTAGGCCCAAGAACCCAAAGCCTCTGGTTGAAATAAGAAAACTTCCAACAACATACACAGCTCCGCGACGGCTCTACTTCATGGAGCCAACGCGCACCCCTACTGTTTTGGGTAAACTTGAAAAAATCAAATTTTGCTATAGTTGCTTCAAAATCAGGGTTATGCCCATTTCTCACTCAATTTTGGCCCCTGATCATGAATAAGAAATTGGATTTTTGATATCATGGACGAATTTTGAGACATATGGAAATTATAATTATGGGCACTTCTGAGGTACATTTCGAGCACTTTTTCGGGTCGTCTCATAATCTGTCTTAACATCATTTTGGGAAAAAATCATTGTACATATATCTTAGGTAAACTTTAAATTTGAAGCTCAATAGGAAACTTTCATTGAAAATAAGGTGGGCTTAGTTGATTCATGAAACAATCATAAATCACATAAGTCTTAAAAAATTTCTTTAAAAGGGAATATTGAAATCAACCATCCTGAATCATGTAAAAACTCAGCATAGAATCAATATAATACTTCAATCATATATGTATTCTTTTACTTAGCAAAGTAATCATTGAACTTTATGATTATCATATAGTGACTTAAGAATCATGAAATCATCATAAGCATGCATTAGAATTAAGAAATATAAAGAAAAGTTAAAATGCATATTAGGGAACTCTGTGGTTGAAAGGACACCCATAAGTCAACTAATATACCTGCAAAAGTAGAGAGAATCAGAAATGAAGCCTTGGGGAAGAGACTTGGAAAACCTACCTTTGTTCTTAGGAGTTCTTGAGGACCTTTTTTGTCTTAAAGAATTTAAGAGTATAGAATGAAGGTAATTAGGTCTTATAGGCTAATAGAGGTTATTTTCCCATCCCCAAAATGACATAATTTTGAATTAGATTGATGGAAATGATTGAATTTCCCCTTATTAAAAACTGACAAAAGCTATTAACGAGACCCCAACTATGGGCCATAAATTGACTTATACGCCATAAGTCCTTTCGTCTGATGGCTCATTGCGAATCCAAAAATCTGACTTTTACTGAATAGAAAATAATGAAAAATAGGATGAGGCATGCAATTTCTTACATGCCATGGTTGGACTCATAGAGTCCTTCAACACTTAGCAAAATTTTAACTGTATTTCCAACTTCATTCCATGAAACCTTCTACAAGTCCTATCCCATACTACAAGTCATCTGATAACTCATAAATCACCTTCCTGAAAACTCCAATTTTCCTTTATGTATGGGTACCACTCATGAACCTGTATACAAGCTATAAGATACCCTATCCCATACTTCAAAACTTTTGCCCTTCCTAAAGTTCTATATTTAAAAATTGATCCTACGGGCTGTAGAATAATTAGGAGTCATAAACTATCTCGTAAACCAGGTTCTCAGTTATTTTTTTGACCATCTTTTCTGCATTCAGTGCTCTTAAACGAATTATTGTTATAGATGTTTTAATTGGTAATCTAAAAACATGTTGAATAGAGCTAATAATGCTGCTAAGAAGTCAAGACATTAGCTTTAAAGGTGATTCAAGGTGAAGAATTTGAGAAGATGAAGATCAAATGGCATATCTTACTAGAAAGGATTGAAAATTATAAGGAAACATACAAGTTTCAAGAAGAAGGGAAATCCTAGCAGAGATGTTGCTGCTAATGATTTGTGTCACAAATGTGGAAAATCTGGACATTTTATTAGAGATTGTATAGTGCAAAAGATATAAAGATTTTGTCAAAGCAGGAAGCAACAAAAACAAGTCAATAGACAAGGTCCTGACAGAAAAAGTAGAAAGGCTATCGCAGACTTTGTTATGAAGAACAATCTTGCTGTTTGGGGGAGTTTCTCAAGTGAGACGAAGATGTCTAAGCACCCAAAAAAGTCTTCCTTGATGGTTGTGAACGATGATGATGAGATCTCCAATCAATTATTTGCATTCATGGCAAAATCCAATGATGATGATAAACCTAAGGATCTTTAAACATCTCCTTTATTGTTGTTTCCATTTGAGACTTTGCATTAGACATCATTATATTTTCATTTGAGACAGTTGTATTTACTCTTTCATACTATTTCAAATGCTCTTGCACTTATGAGTCCATGTTTTGGAATTTGGATTAGATGTTATAGTTGTTTCAGCTTTAGTTTATTTGATTAAGCTGTAATCAAAATTTAGGTCGTGGCAGTCATAGTCCTTGAGAAGCTCTAACCACCTCCATTTCCTCAAGATGAGATCCTTTTGGGTGAACAAATGTTGAAGGCTCATATGATCAGTGAAGACATCTACATAGACCCTATACAAATAGTGATGCAAAACTTTCAAAGAAAAACACTACGGCTATAAGCTCAAGATCATATGTCTGATAGTTCTTCTCATGTACCTTCAATTTTCTTGAGGCATAGGCAATGAGCTTACCATGTTACATCAACATACACCCCAACATAATGCTTGAAGAAACAAAATAGACTACAAATCCATCATTTCCCTCTGGTGAGGTCAAGATTGGATTCGAAGTTAGTCGATCCCTAAAAGTTTGGAAACTCTTCTCACACTGATCCATCCATATAAACTTTGCCTTATTTTGATTTAACTTGGTTAGTGGGGATGAGATAGAGGAGAAACCTTTCACAAACCTTCTATAGTACTCTACTGGGCCCAAAAAACACCTAATGTCCATAGGGGAGAATGGCCTTGGCCAATTTCTCACTGTTTTTGTCTTTTTATGATAAACTTTAATACCATCATGTGACACCACATGCCCAAGGAAGGTAACTTAGCTAGCCAAAACTCACAGTTGTCAAATTTTGCATAAAGCCTTTGCTCCCTCAAGGTTTCTAACACCACCCTCAAGTGCTCCATATGTTTTACCTCACTCTGAGAGTAGATGAGAATATCATCAATGAACACCACTACGAACATTTCAAGGTAGGGCTTGATTACCTTATTCATAAGGTCAATATTGTCAGTGCATAAGTGAGGCCAAAAGAAATCACTACAAATTTAGAGTAACCATACCTAGTCTGAAATGTCATCTTAGGAATATCACTCTCCCTCACCCTTAGTTGGTGATATCCAGATCTCAAATCAATTTTGGCTAAATGTGTAGCCCCTTGCAATTGGTCAAACAAGTCAACTATTCTAGTGAGTGGATAGTTATTCTTAATAGTGACCTTGTTGAGTTGTTGGTAGTCTATGCACATACAGAGTGGCTCATCCTTATTCTTTATAAAAAGAATCATAGCACCCCATGGAGACCTACTAGGTCTAATAAAATCCTTCTCCAACAAATCATTCAATTGATCCTTTAATTCTTTCAACTCTACAGGAGCCATTCCATATGGAGGAATTGAGATAGGTTGAGTGTCAAGTAGGAGGTCTATGCCAAAGTCTATTTCTCTTTCGAGAGGAATACATTTCTCTTTCGAGAGGAATACCCAATAACTCATCTAAAAAGACATCAAAAACTCATTGGCAATGTGGACCAACTCAAGAGAAGGAATTTTGGAAGTAACATCTTTGGTTGTTACAATATGGTATATGAATCCCTTTGGGATCATTTTTTGCACTTTTAAAAAGGAAAAGAACTTACCTCTACATGAATAATTTCTACCATCCCACTCAAGAATGGACTCATTTGGGAATTATAACTTGACCCTGCGAGTCCTACAATCAATGGAGGCACAGGAAAAGTGTAGCCATTCGATCCCATGTATTATATCAATATCAACTATGGAGTGTTCTACTGAGTCACAAGGACAATTATGCAAGATGGAATGGGGCAATTTCTATAAAACATTCATGCAATAGCAATTTCTATAAATCATTCATGCAACAATGAACTCTCTTATGGGGTTACATACTTCATAAGGCTCATGAACGACTTTGGGACATACATGGAATCTATTCGCAAGAAAAGGAGTTACAAATGAAAAATTAGCCCTTGGGTCTAATAATGCATATGTATCAAAATTATAAACTTTCAACATACCAATGATAACATTCGAGGCCTCTTCAATTTCTTTCGACCATGAAGAGTATAGAAATGGTTGGTCCTTGGGCACCTTGAACTTGCCTACCTTTGCCTTGGGGCCTAGCACCTCTACTCCTCAAATTTGTTACATGGTGTCTGAGCTTCACACACTTGAAGCATGCATTTGAATTGGTCACTCTCCCTTGTGGAGCTTTCCATAGTTGGGGCAATTTGGGCTTTGAGGCTTTGGAGTTATCCCCTTATCTTTAGGGAACTGGGGAGAAGGAATGTTGGTGCACCCTTGTCCACCTAGCTTTTGATCAATTTGGAACTTGCAACCTTCACTGCTTTAGTGAGAATATCCCCCACAATCAACCTGAGTCCCCTTGACTTCATTACACTCTCTCACTCTCTTAGCATATCCTCCTCAATTTGCTTGGCATCAGTCATCAATAGGGAGATGTCTATCTCCTTCACAAACATTGCATCATTCACAAGCATTGTTATCTTGTACTCATTTGACATTAAGTCTGATACATTGGAGACAATTTCTCATACGGGCTCTTTGATCCGCTACCATGACAGGGGTATACTCAGAGAGTTTCTGAAATGACCCCGAAAAGTGCCTGAAAATATGCCTCGGAAGTGCTCGGAATCGTAATTTCCATATATCTAAAAATTCATTCATTATTTCAAAAATATTACTTCATATTCTTGTTTAGGGGGTCAAATTGAGTGGTACATGAGTCTAACACAAATTTTAGAGCAACCATATCAAAATCCAAAAATCGCAAAAACTTATGATTTTGGAGGGTCAACTTTGAAAGGACATGCCCCTTAGCACACAACGACCTTGGTGTCCCACAACCTATAGAATTAAATCTCTTTGAATTAGCTTTCCAATTCAGTTAGTTTCACCTCATTTCAAGTTTGAGTGAAGGAGTTATGCCCATTTTCGTGAAACTCGATTGTGCAGAAAATGCAATTCCAGTGAGCAGTCAGTTTTGGTCCTATTTTCTCTTGACTTCTGTCCAAGACTTTTAAGTCTTGGGACTAAGGCTTCCCATACTTGAAGATACATATACTTAGCCTTTTTCACGCTCATATCAGCCTAAAAATTCCCCAACAAATCTAAGGATTTCATTCAAGCTTCAAGTCTCCATTGTCAACCTTCATCAAGAGCTTTTCCAAAGCTAAGGTATGTGGTGTTGAACCATTGCTCCTTCCACCTATGGTGTCTAAGTCTTCTTTTTACTAATATTGCATGATTTAAAGTTGATTTTATATATGGGTCTTGTATATTGAGAAATTTACTATACAGTGATTTTAGTTCATGAAAGTATGGTTGTTTTAGCATGTTTTGAACTCTAAATCTTGGATCTAATATTGGATTTGATGAGAGGTTTTGATGTGAATATCTTGAGGATGTTTCAAAGTATTGGTGGATGGTTTTACTACATATTTTCTTGCATGATTTCATCTCTACATTGCATGGTCTTTTACCCCTATCACACATCCCCCAAGTGTTTGATAAAATATCCAGCTAGGATTTCTTGTGGAATTGAAGGTCCAATGTATGTCTTATGAGTTGAATGGTGTTATGATGATTATATGATAATGAAATAATGATGGAATGATGATGAAATGATTATATGCATATGATGTATAATGATGAGAGTAAGTGAAGGTATATGATAACTTTATGATAATGAGAGTATGGTATTCATGAGTTGATTTCATGGAAAAGTAGCAATAGTGATGAAATATAACCAAGGTGAGGGGTTGGTACTTTATTAACAAAGTCAGGGGCTGGTACCTCATTAACCAAAGTTAGGGGTTGGTACCGCAATTAACCAAAGTGAGGGTTTGATACCTCATTAACCAAAGTGAGGGGTTGTACCTCATTAACCCAAGTGAGGGGTTGGTACCTCACACTAATATATGATGGACTATTCTTATACACATGATATGTCATATGCAAGCATGAGTTATTTAAGCATGTTTTCCTTAAGTATTGATGATGCATGTTATATTGCTTTATGATGCCTATTGTTTACTGTTATGCATTTCGATTATGATGTCTATCTCTTGTTGCATTGCATCCCACATACTTAGTACATTCAAACATACTAATGCATACTCTATTCCTACATGATGTTACCATGTAAAAACTGGAGCTCCATTTGGTCATCATCCTTTTTCACATGGCTAGTGGTATCCATTCAAGCTAGTTGGTGATTCCTTATGTCCGAGGGCAATATCTATGTTCCTATTCTATGTATTAAAGACTATCCTTCTTTTTTGTATACCTTTACTATGAGGATGAGCCCCGTTGCTTGTCTTGGCCCCTGTTAAGTCCTATGTTAGAGGTGTTGTTCGACAAGTTATGTATTATGCTTGAGCTTTGACTTACTTATGATATTCAAGCTATTTAAATATGAGTCTCTCCCATAGTCCTAATTCCCCTTATTTATGTTTCTTACGTTGGTTTGCATTGCTTCTGCGACTAAGGATGTGTAATAATTTGCTATGAGGGTTATTTGGGGTTCCTTTGGGTTCCCCATTCGCCGATCACATCGAGGCCCTAGGCTTGTGTCATGAAAGTTTAGTGAATGTAAGGGCCTACTCTCTCATGCTCATGTGCCCTTGCTTGAGGTTGATGAAGTCTAGCACCTTGTCCTCTCTCAACTCTATCAAAAAAAGCCGGTCTAAGAAGGAACATTTGAACTTTTCCATTTGATTGGATCAGCTTCTTGGCCCCCTTCCTCCACTCATAATTCATATCATATCTTAGCCACCCCCTTTAATTGGTAGGCCACCAACTCAACTTTCTCCTCTGAGGGAAGTCCCATGATGGTGACAATCTGGTAAGCCTTATCTATGAAATCAATGAGGTCCTCTTTCATCTTAGAACCATAGAACTCTGGAGGATTCATCCTCCTAAAATTTCTAAATCCTGTGAGGCTAGAGCAGTCACTTGGGGAGGAATGGCAATCATTCTATTGGCTTGATTTGCTAATCTTAGGCTAGCATAGTGAATACGGCTGTAAAATCCTCGTAAGACACTCCATCATTTGTCAATAATGGAGGGGCTTGTTACTCTGGAGTGTTTTTATTTCGGTGAACTATTCTTGGTGGAATGATTTAGAAATAGCAAAGATATCACTAGTTCTATGAGAACCTTAGTCAACTCTAAAGGTATGACATGAATAAGAAATTAGGGAAGACTTTCCTAAACATCTCATAGCCTCTTATTTAAGATTGTGGCGCGCTTTACAACCTTGAACAGCACACTACTTGACATGATATGTTTGGACATCCAAGGAGCATTTTAAGACCTCATCGTCCGATATCATTTTTATAAAGACCCGTCCTAGAGCTCAGTCATCACACGGTGAATAAGACACCCTTGGGCACCTCACCTAGGCCATCTTAACATATGAAGCATTCATAGGTTAAAAAATTCATACATTTGTAGAATAAAATGAGGTAGGTCCATTTGACAATGAAACAACATTAAAAATATACATATCATCCAGAAACATACCAACTAGACCATGGAATAGTAGGAATCGATTTCGGTTGATTTTCATCAAATAGAAAAGATTTCAAACATTGACAACGTAGAAGGTAAAAGTCTCTAAAAGCAAAATATACATCAAGTTCCAAAATATAAAACAAGAAGGAAAGTGGTAGAGTATTGAACTAAGGACTCACCACAATTAAACCAGTCTTGAATGTCGAAGAACTAGCCAAGAGCCAAGGGAGGATCACCTTTTCCCACATGGTTAAATCATGTAAGCAAAATAATCGATAGCAATTTTGGAATGTACTAAGTATGTGAGATGCAATGAAAAGAGAAAATTATAATGTTAAATATTTGGATGGTAAAAGTAACCTTAAATGAGCTTAAGCATGCATAAGGAATAACATTCAATTTGAACAAGAAAATTGCATATATGGAACACATGTGATGGAACCAAGACATAGATCATAGATGTTGTGGGAATGGACCATAACTGACATAAGACCATATGAGCTATTACATAGAACCCAACATAATCTCCTATATTGGCATAAGGAGACCACTTGCTAGGTGGAACTCTGTCACTTTGCATGTATCATCATATAATTGACCTGCATAGATCCACCAGCCTAGCCTACAAGGGATTCTATAATGACACATAGTTCATGGGGACAAGGGGTTGCTTCTAGGGTTCTCTTATAATACCCCACTTTGATGCCTTATTCGGTGCTAAGTAGACCCATGGAATTCTTTGAACATAAGATTAGTCAAATTATGATACTTAGAGTCATAAGAGCAATCTCAAGAGTAGTTCGAAACTTTAGGAATCGCCATGTGAGAGTTGTCCATTCATCTTAGGGACCTTCATAAAAATCTTTTAGGGTATAATCAATCATGCTTATATATTTGACAAATCATCACTTTAAAACCTTTCTTTATTTCCCTAGCCTTTATCATATATCATGCAAGACTTGGCTTAGAACATAGTATGCTAGTTCATAAGTTGAAATATTCATAAATCACGAGGATTATACATAATCATGGAAAATATGCTTATTCAAAACAAGCAAAACAGTCCACACTTCATCAGTTAAACCCACATCATTGGGTTCATCATTATAAACTTAAAACACATGAATATACTTTGTAGAACATCATATAGTAACACTAGAAACATGTTGTAACATAAAACATTATGAAATCATCATTAGTATGCATGGTAGTATCAAGGAACTTAATGAAAATATAAAAATATTATGTAGGACTTTATGGGTGAAAGGAGATACACAAATCAACTCACATACTTTGGGTGAAGCCTAGGAAGAAGGAACTTACTTTTATGGAAGCAACCCCTTTGAAACCCTAGCCTTATTAGCCTGTTCTTTCCTCTTAGAGAGTGTATTTTCACTTTGAAAATTTTAGAAGTGGAAGAATGAGAAAAGAATAGGGATCTTAGGGCTTTAAGGGCTGGTTAAGGGCCTAAAGAATTATTGAAATTATGTAGTTTAGGTTTAGGATTGGTGGAAAAATAGAAAATTTCCCTTCACTAAAACTATTGAATGGAAACCACGAGATCCTGATTATGGGTTGTGGATGGAACCATGAGCTATGGTTTTCATCGTCTTGTCCCCTTTAAAATCTTCAAAAACTAGTTACCAAAATCTAACCACAAAACCATATCCATGGGTCGTCGTTAAATCTATGGGTCATGGATGGCCTCATGGAATCCTTCTATACTTAGCAAAGTTCTCACTTTCCTTGATCTTATTTAAGAAGGCTCTCTAAGGTTCATGTATAGAAGTACAGTCTATCCTGTTAATTGTGGTCTTTCTTCCAAAAACTCTAAAACAATTTCATGTCTAAAACTCACACCTACGACTCTTTCTATGAGCCATGAATAGTTCTATGGGTCATTAATGGCTTTGTGCACTACTCAATACCTAGAATTGTTTTCATCTTTCTGAGATTCCCATACACGATTCTGATCTATGGCTTGTAATCTAAACAATGGTCCATGGACATGGCTTCACGAGTTGACCCTGAGCATTTCCATCAAACGTTTCTGCACTTTCTAGGCTCCTAACCTGAGGGTCATTACAATTGGTATATATAATCCCCCTAACCTGGGATTTAAGCTAATTATTAAATAAAGCATGTGTAACATACTAAATAGATTCCCTTCCATTAAGTTAGTCTTCAAGCATAAGAAATCTAGAAGAAATCAACAAAATTTCAGCAAAACTCTTATCTCCATTGAGTATTGGTGTGTTTAGTGCCCCCTACTCCCTTCACAGAAGAAAAGAAAAATTGCTTCTAAAAATTATACTCTCTACAAAAATGTACTACTGAGTAATTCCTTACTAGCTGATTACTGACTCATTGATTCCTCTAAAATATATCTACCCCTGAAGTTGTTATACCCTACACAAAATGTATAGAATATCTTCCTTGAAGTTCCAATCAATAATGTTAGTTGAGCTAGTTGATCAAGTTGGCGACTCACATAGTGTTTTTTAAGAATTGTAGACTGCTCCTCTTGACTAGACTTCATATGGAACTTTGACGACCTCCATTGAGCTCACCAACTTGGTTGGAAATACCCCATTTGAGCTAGATTTCTCCTTTTAACCAGTGCCTCCAGGCCAAACTAGGGACCTATTTTGCGAGCTAGGTCGATCTCGACAACAAAGTTAGTGACTTGTGAAAAAATTCCTGTAGACCTCCCTTTTCCAGTTGAATTGACTTTTGTAAGGTGATCTTTTTGCGAGATCTAAGGGACTTCTGGTGCATCACCAAGTTCTCTTTGTGATGTTCAGCTTCTCATACTTCATTGTTTCCTCATTTTCAACCTCTATTTGCATGTTTATGTTCCAAGTGCTCTTGATTCTTCACCTTGCTGTAAAGAAAACATTTAATGTCAATTTATAGAACAAAATAAGGCATCAAGGACACATTTTATGAAAAATTCTAGCCCTAAATGAGTGCAAATTGACTACTCATCAATACTTCTATACAAGGATCGTCTTTGTTGTAAGAGTAGGTGGCAATGTCTCTTGCACATTAATTAGAAACCATATTGGCAATGGTATGCAGCTTTATCATGAGAACTCCTTAGTTATCTCTTCAAGCTTCATAATAACGTAAGTGGTTTGTGGAAGCTTTATGGATTGGCAACATATGGAGGAATGTGTGTGCTGCTCTTTGTGGCCCTATTCGCAAGCATTATGCTTTATATTGATTGATATTTGTCTTGCTTGAGGGATAGCAAGAGTTTAAATTAGTAACGTTGATGACTTCATATGTTGGACTCATACAGAGCCTAAATTGCATAAAATAATGTCCTTGGTGTGTTCTTTTTCCTCTAATAGTAACCAAAATGTGTGTTTGATGCTAGGAATGAAGAAAAAGATGTATGAATTGACAAATCTTAGAAAAATAGGACAATAAGAGCAAACATACCAAAAAGGCGGTGAAAATTGGTCATCACCAAAAAAGTTTATGGTACATCGAATGGTGCAAAAGACTGCCTTTTATTATAGTGTCCAACCCCAAATTTAAGGTGAAAAAAAGGCAATGGGATGTTCAATTCGGTGGATCGCCGAATTAATTTTGTGATCCACAGTGTCGTCCCCTAATATTATAGAAACTAGCAAGGAAGGAAATAAAATCTGAGGTTCAAGAAGGTGATGCATGTCATACTTTGGAAGATCGCCAAAGTCATTTGGCAATGATTAGTCTTATCATCTAATGTTACAGGTTCCAAGAGGCTAAATGGATGTTCAAAAAGTGATTTCATTTACATTCGATGAGGATCAACTTTCACCACCTAATGGTGAATCATGGAAAATTAAGGATATTTTTATCTAAAGTATAAAAGGAAAGGAGGATGATTTTCTACAAGGTACACGTGCAATTTTGTGTACATTCACTTACATGTTCTAGAGATATTGAAGGTATACTCATAAAAAATATTTTTGGCTTGGAGAAGAAAGTTTTGTACTTATCTTGGAGATGAAGAATTGAAGAGGAGAAGAAGGTTTCACATTAGTTTTCATTTAGATTCTTAATCCTACTATCATGGATAATCCCTTTGGTAACTCAATTTCTATTATGAACATGAGTGGCTAAAAACTCCCATGTTGGAAATGTCTTATGTAGCTGAATGTTGATTTCATACAATAATTCTTTGATATAATTGAGTATTATGTGCTGATTTGATGTGGCATTGCATTTTCCTTCATCTATAATTATAAATCTTTGGCTCCAAACTTAGATTCTTGTTTAGACCTTTGAAAATCGCATGAAAGTGAGTATTTGAAGTGGAAGGCTAGTGCAATAGTCTTAGGTATCGCATGTTGGGATCGAATGTCAGTAGAGGAACCAATTCACTAAGGTATTAGATCGTTTAGCTATAAATTTGCATAGGTTCTGTCAGCTCTTATATGAATTGCGTATGAAGCCTTAACCGATTCATATCGATACGCCATAATTGACTTAATCATAGTTATGGTCACTAGCATTTTAGCCTACCCACAAGAAAATTAGACATTAGATTCAATATTAGAGACTTATTTGTTGGAATTACTTTCTATGCACATCCCCGACATGCTCTCAAGAATCTATTTTAGTTAAATTGTTATAATGCACAATTAGTATTATTTTAGTTCAGTTCAAATCAATTTTAAAATAACCACAATCAATTAGTTCAAGTACCAACTTCATGTTCAAATTAAACAACCCCAGTCCCTATGGGATCAACCATGACTTCTAGTAGATGGGTATATATTGATAGCAATCACTTACTCATTTGAGGCTAGAAGAGTAATTTGAGTCCATCGTCCACCACTCCCTCATTATCTGGCATCACCACACCCCACACCTACTCCCCTTTATCCACCATTTACTTTCTACTAAACTTCTCTCTTATAATATCAACAGCCTACATATACTATATACCACACTCAACCAACATATTTTCAAACATCTCCACCCCTTAACAATCAAATTATAGGAATTGTCCCAACATTGAAAGGAAATCCATCAACAACTATACCCCCTTTATGCAAACTCATTCCCAACTCTATGAAAAATTGAGAGAAACTAGCTATGTCACACCTATTCCCACTTTAAATTTAGACAATCAATCTAAATGGTATGATCTGAATAAGATTAGTACATATCACTCAAGAATGAAGAAATTCGCCACTAAAGCATATCGTTCTTTGAAGGATAAAGTTCAAGACGTGATTATACCAGAGTCATACACTTGAAGGACCTTATGCAAAATACATCCAACAATCTACCTCCAAATCACAGGTGATCATTAAAAACGTGACATCTAATCATGGACAAAGAAATGTGGTTTGAGTTTATCATTTCATGCATTATTGTGGATCATTTATTTAATGTCTTAATTTGTGATCTTTTAATTTTTATTTGGAAATATATTAGATATGATCCATATTTAAGAGGGATGTATAGAAAGTCCTATGGTGTTCATTCCTATCATTATAAATCTTTATTTCATCTCTTGAGAATAGATTGGAGCAGAAAGTTTTTATAGGAACTAAAAAAATTTTCCATAAAGAGCATATTCCTTATCGAATCATGGAAACTGGGGCAAAATGCTTTAGGGGGACTCAAAAATTCATGTGAAATAGTTTTCATTTGAAAAGAAGCATTGGACAATTAGAATTTCTTTCCCGGGGAAAATATTTTTGTGTGATCCTAAAAAATTTTGATAATATTGCATTCTACATGGAGAATCTGCCTCTAGATAGGAAACGTGTATATCGAAGCAAAACCACATATTAATCTTCTCTTTTTATAAACTAATGATTATTCATTGAACCTGAAAAATACAGGTATACATACTAGGAGTAACCTCTTCGTATCATGAAAATAATTGTCACTTTTCTTACTATGGATGGAGGTTTAAGCTATCTTTTTCTCCTTGATTACAACCTATTTTTCATTGCTTATTGAAATTGTATTTTTGCACTGCCGTACTAAAATTTGATGAAAATTTGGATGAAATTGAATTTGCATTTGACCTACTAAAATTGTATGAAAATTTGCATGAAATTGCATTTTTGCATAAGCCTACTAAAATTGCATAATATTGCATTTTTGCATTGGCCTACTAAAATTAGATGAAAATTCCCATAAAATCGAATTCGCCTTTGGCCTAATAAAATTGCATAAAAATTTGCATGAAATTGTATTTTTGTATTGGCCCGTTAAAATTGCATGAAATTGTATTTTGACATTAGCCTGCTAAAATTGCATTAAATTGCATTAAATGTTGTATGACCTATTGAAATTGCATGTTTACTTGTCACATTGCATTTGTCTTACTGAAATTGCATTGAAAATTACATGGCCTATTGAAGTTGCATTGAAAATCGCATGGCCTATTGAATTTGCATTTTGCATATGGCCTACTGAAATTCTATTGCCTTCTTTTGAAAATTTTGCATGGCCTATTGAAATTGCATTTTGGACTACTGAAATTGCATTGCCTCATTTTGATATGGCCTACCAAAATTGCATTGTTTGTTGATGGCATTTGACTTTCTATATTTGCATTTGGCCTACTAATATCATATTGTTACCAAAAATTGTATTACATTGTGCTTAAAAATTATATGATGCCTGATAAATGACATGAAAAATAAGTACATCGTACTCCTAAGGCATCCTTGTCCATATGCATCATTTATTCATGTCCCATGGACATCATTTCATGTCATAGGGATTTAATTTATGCTTAAGATGCTCCTAAGATGTTCATAGTCCAAAGGCATCATTTTTCATGGCCTAGGAATTTAATTTCTGCTTACCATGCTCTTGAGATGCTCACAGCCAGGCAACATTTTCCATGGCCTACAACATCATTTCATGCACAAAGGATTTAATTTATGTTTCATGTTTCGTAGGTGTCATTGTCTAAAGGCATTATCTTTCATGGCCTACAGACATCATTTCATGACTTGAGAATTTAATTTATATTTAGCATGGCCCTAACACATCATAAGCTAAGACTTCATTTTATCAAATTACGGCAAATTTCATGGTCTAAATGAAAATTTGTGTTATGCTTATAAATTATTATTTTTTCATTTAATACCCATGCTCTAATCACTTTATTTAGTTATGCTAAAGATACAGATTTGCAATAATGCATAGACCAAGAAAAAAATTGATTCTACTTTTCATTTCAAAGATATAACTCTCATTTTGTCATAACGCAATATTGTACTATCCTTCTACCTTTCTCCTAAGATGCTCTAATATTCTCACGTCATCCGTAGTATTATTTTACCTTTAATAATTCTTTTCTCATATTTTCACAGTACTCGTGTTATCTTAAACCCCAATCCTTCCAATTCTATCACTTCTATCCAAGTTTGATATCATTATTTCTATCTATAGGAATTTTATTTGTTCCTAAATGTAGAATTACACACGGCATGATTCTTGTATAATAAGAGATATGTAGAAGACTTGAAACTAAAGTTTCGGTCATAACATTTTCATAAACCCATTTGTTCTATTTGATCCCTCCAATAATATTTCAGCGAAAAGACGAAATTGGCAACTCCATCAACCTTCTTTGCCAGGTAATTCATCCTTCATTTACAAAAAAAGAAAGGGCAGTTGTGGACACTAAATTTTGATCGATCTAAAATTCATTATAGATTGCCACTAAAATAGGTATTTTTGAAAAAAATAGAAGTAAATGAGCTTATATTTAATTTTATCCAAATAATTGCGTACTTTTAACATTCTTAATCTTCAAAATTTTTTTTATTATAATATCATCATTACCATAAGTATTATTGTTATTATGTTCTATGAAAAGACCCCGAAAAGTTCCCGAAAAGGTGCCTCAAAATGCTCAAAATTTTAAATTATATATATCTCAAAGTCCGTGCATGATATAAAAAATTTGACTTCAAATTCTTGTTCAAGGGATCAAAATTAGGGGGAGGAGGGTCAAACCATGATTTAAGAGCAAACAATTAGCAATTTCATTTTTCTAATTTTTCTTACTCAGGATCTATTTGTGACAGTGTCATGACGTTAAGCTGTCACGAACATGTATTAGTTTTGCCTCCGCGACAGGTCCACATTGCGAACCAGAGGTGGACCTGTGTATTTTATTGTCAGTGATTTTTATCTCGGTCCACGACTTTTGGTCTTGGGCCTAAGTGTTCCCAAATGTGTTTTTACCTATACTTAGTCATATTTCACCATCATATTATCCAAAATATTCCCCAATATCCTCTCAAACACTTAGCTATATTTTTCACTCCCAAATTCAAGTCTCAAAACCCTCTTCTGGAACTAAGGATTTTCTTCAAGCTTCAAGCCTCCATTTTCAATGTTCATCAAGAGCTTCCTCAAAGCTAAGCTATATAGGTTTTAGCCATTAGGTTATTCCACCTATGATTTCCTACCTCATTTCTACTCAATTTGCATGATTTAAAGTTGATTTTTCAATTGAGTTTACTAGTATGAACATTTCTATGAACTATGTTAAAGCTATGTAAAGTTGTGATTGCTTTTGCTACGTTTTGAGCTATAAATCTTGGATCTATTATAAGATTTGATGAGGGATTTTGATGTACATTGCTTGAGGGTGTTGCAAGGCATGGATTGATGGTTTTACAGTATATTTCTTGCATAATTTCATCTCTATACCTCATGGTTTCTTACTAGATTGCACACCCGCTAAGTGTTTGATAAAATGTCGAGATGTGGTTTCTTGAGGAATCAAAGGTCCAAAGAATGAGATATGATATTATTGATGTTATAATGATAAAATGTGCTTACGAATATGATATATTGTATATAAAGTATTGTATTAGACCATGCCGGGTCCAGGGGGACTAAAAGCCCAGATAACCTTGTTAGGTGTTAGAATCTCAAACACCAAGGTGGTAGGTGAGATTGCTACTAACCTAGATGGGGGTTTGCAACTCACACACCAGGGTGATAGGTGCAATTATCACTAACCTAGATGAGGGGTTTGTACCTCACACACCAGGGTGATGGGTGATATCATAACTAAGCTACCAAGGGTTTGTACTTTAGAAATCTAGATTGGTCTCTTCTACACATATGATATCATATACGAGCATGAGCTACTTGAGCATGTTTCACTCATGCATTGATCATACATGCCATATTGTTATAATATGTCTATTGCTTATTGATATGCATTTTGATTATGGTGCATATCCCTTGTTGCATTGTATCCCACATACTTAGTATATTCTAACGTACTAACACATACTCTTACCTACATGATGTCACCATATAGGAACCGGTGCCCAAGTTGATCATCCTCCTCCACATGGCAAGTTCAGTACTACTCAAGCTAGTTGGTGAGTCCTCCACTTCATAAACCTTAGTCTATGTTTCTCTTATTATGTATTGAGACACTTTTCTTTATTTTTTTATTTCACTATGAGGGTGAGCCTGATTGCTTTATCTTGGGCCCCACTCCCATCTATGTATTAGAGGTATTTGTTGGACATGTTATGTATCTATGATATGAGCTTTGACTCTTCATCTGTTCATTACGATATTATGCAAGATTTCCCCTTAGTCCCTTTGCCCCTATTCTTATGCTTTATGTCGTTTATGTGCTTCTGCGACCGATAATGTGTAATCATAAGTTACGAGGCTAGTTTGGGGTTCCTTCGAGTTCCTCATTCATAGTGTCACATCTAGGCCCTAGGGTTGGATTGTGACAAACTTTGTATCAGAGGACGAGGTTGATAGATCCTCTGATTCCAAAACACCGCATCGATTAGAGTCCTATTCTTGGTTGTGAAGCGCACCATGACTATCAAAAGGAGGCTATGAGGCATTTTAGGAAATGTTTTCCTTTTCATGTTCTAAGTTATGCTATAGAGTTGTGGTAAGTTTTCCCCCTAACGATTATTATTTTATATGCTAGATCATACCAAACACTCGAGGAAGAAGGGCCCAAACTCCCAAGGGGCAACCTACCAATAAGTGAGTTTTGGGATGCTCTCACTATGCTTGCCCAAGTTGTGGCCAACCAAGTCAATAAACAGGCTCAAGCCCCTCATGCTACTAACCTAGGAGCTAGGGTAAGGGACTTCATGAGGATGAATTCTCCGATGTTCTTTTGGCCAAAGGTGGATGAAGATCCACAAGAGTTCATTAATAAGATCTACAAGATCTTGAATATCATGGGTATTGGGCCGAATGAAAAGGAAGAGTTGGCGGCGTACCAAGTCAAAGGGGTAGCCTAAATATGGTATGACCAATAGAAGGGGGAGAAGGGAATTGGTAGTATGGTGCTTTGGTAGGAGTTAAAATTGGCTTTCCATAGACGATTTTTTCCTCTTGAGATTAGGGAAGCAAGTTGATAGAGTTCATGAACTTGAAACAAGGTGCTATGAGTGTGATGGAGTATGCCCTCAAGTTTAATCAACTTTCAAAGTATGATCATCATTTGGTGGTTGATCCTAGATCTAGGATGAATAAGTTTATGATGGGAGTCTCCGACTTGGTAAGTGAAGATGTTGGTCCGCCATGCTAGTTAGTGACATGGACTTGTCTCAATTGATAACCTATGTGAGCAAATGGAGGAGGAGAATTGGGGAAGAGAAGACGGCATGAGTCCAAGAGATCCCCTCTTGGGGGTAAGTTCCAAAGGGGTGGCCGATTCTATCAAGGCCCAGGGTCTCATCATGCTACTAAGAAGGGGTTTGCCAATGACTTTCTTAGGCCTCAAGGTGTTGGTGGTGTGGCTCCTAATGATGTGTGTCCTAATTGTGGAGGGGGTCATAGGGACCCATGTGTGAAGGGTTCTAATGCATGCTATGAATGTGGGGAGCTTGGTCACAAGAAGATAGATTGTCTAAGAAACTATGGCAAGAGTCAGGGTGCAAATGCGGTTTCATTAGGTAGAGGTGGTCCTTAACATGGTGCCCCAAGACACATTCACTTTTATGCTCTACATGGAAGGCAAGGGGTTGGTGAGGTTCTCGATGTTATTATCGGTATGTTGAAAATGTTTGACATTGATGTAAATGCTTTAATTGATCCAGGTGCCACTCTTTCCTTTTTTACCCCTTTTTTTGATGAAGAGTTTCATGTTGACCCCGAGTTTTTGCATGAGTCATATGAAGTGTCTACTCCTATTGGTGCCTCTATTATTGTCAAAAAAGATTATAGAAGTTGTCCTATTTACATTTTGCATAAGTTGTTGCCTTGTGATCATGTTGAATTAGACATGGTAGATTTTGATGTCATTCTTGGGATGGATTGGTTGCATGTCTACTATACTTATATTGATTATAGAACCCATAGGCTCAAATTCAAATTTCCAAATGAACCCATCCTTGAGTGGGAAGGTCAAGATGTGGTGGTCAAGGGTAGATTCATTTCTTGCATTAAAGACCGTAAGTTAATCTCTAAGGGGTGTCTTTACCATCTAGTGAGGCTTAAAGATAAGGAGTCCAAAGTCTCTCCATAGAGTCAGTTCCGGTTGTAAATGAGTTTTTGATGTCTTCCCAAATGATCTTCCTAGTGTTCCTCCTAAAAGGGAAATAGATTTTGGTATAAACCTCCCCCTTGATACTAAACCTATCTCTATTCCCCCTTATTGTATAGCCCCGACAGAGTTGAAAGAGTTAAAGGAATAATTACATGATTTATTGGAGAAGGGCTTAGTTAGACCTAGTCAATCACCTTGGAGTGCTCCGGTGTTTTTTGTGAAGAAGAAGGATGGATCACTTAGAATGTGCATTGACTACTGGCAACTCAGTAGGGTCACCAATAAGAGTAGATATCCTTTTCCACGGATTGATGATTTGTTTGACCAATTGCAAGGGGCTAGCTTTTTCTCTAAGATTGATCTTTGGTCCGGGTATCATCAAGTGAGGATGAGGGAGTGTGATATTCCAAAGAAGGCTTTTCGGACTAGATATGGGCATTATGAGTTTATTGTGATGTCATTTGGGTTGGCCAACGCACCGGTCATCTTCATGGACCTAATGAATAGGGCCTTCAAACCCTACCTTGATTCCTTTCTTGTTGTCTTCATTGATGATATATTGATCTATTCACATGATAGGGAGGAGCATATGGGGAATTTGAGGGTTGTGTTGTAAAGATTGAGGGAGGAGAGATCATATGCCAAATATGAAAAGTGTGAATTTAAATTGAAGGAGGTTCTATCCTTGGGTCATGTGGTGTCGGGGGATGGTATTAAGGTGGATCTTAAGAAAACCGATGTGATTAGAAATTGGCCTAGACCATTGACCTCATTGTTTATTAGGAGCTTCTTGTGTATAGAGGGATATTATAGAAGGTTTGTGAATGGATTCTCCTCCGTTGCTTCTCCTATGACAAAATTGTCTCAAAAAAGGGTTAAGTTTGTGTGGACCGATGAGTGTGAGAGGAGCTTCCAAGCATTGAAATACAGGCTTATGTCTGCTCCTATATTGTCACTACCGGATGGGTTTGAGGGATTTGTTGTGTATTGTGATGCTTTCTGGGTTGGTTTGGGTTGTGTTTTGATGCAAAATGGTAAGGTCATAGCTTATGCTTCAAGACAACTCAAGGCAAATGAAAGAAACTACCCTACCCATGATCTAGAGTTAGCCATCGTTGTGTTTGCATTAAAGATTTAGCATCACTACTTATATGGGGTGCATGTGGATGTGTTCACCGATCATAAGAGCCTTCAATATCGCTTCACTTAAAAAGATCTCAACTTGAGGCAAAGGAGATGACTAGAACTTCTTAAGGACTATGATATTCGTATGCACTATCATCCGAGTAAGGCAAATGTTATGGTGGATAATTTGAGTAGGGTGTCCATGGGTACCCTAGCTCATGTTGATGGGGGTGGTAAGAAAGTGGCTAGAGAGGTGCATCAATTGGTTAGATTAGGGGTTAGGTTGGAAGAGGTTGGTGATGATGGTGGTGTTGTTGTTGATAGGTCTAAGTCTCCATTGGTTGATGAGTGATGGCAAAATAAGTCCTTAACTCTTTCTTACTTGAATTGAAGGCCTTGGTGAAAGAGGGGCAAAGTAGAGGTTTTCTCCTAAGAGGGAGATTGTGCCCTTAGGTACCAAGGTCGGTTATGTGTGCCTTACGTTGGTGGTTTGCGGGAGAAAATCCTTGATGAGGCCCATAATTCTTCTTATTCTATCCTACCTGATTCCACCAAAATGTATAGAGATTTGAGGGATGTGTATTGGTGCGGAGGCATGAAGAGGGACATTGCCAGATTTATTTCCAATTATCAACAAGTCAAAGCCAAACATCAAAAGTCGGGTGGCCTAACCCAATAAATAGAGATTTCTATTTGGAAGTGGGAGGTAATTAATATGAATTTTGTGGTTTGGTTTCCCATGCTAGGAAAGGTTTTGATTCCATTAGGGTTGTGGTTGATAGGATGATGAAATCAGCTCACTTCCTACCGGTTAAGACCACATATGCATCTGAAGAGTATGCAAGGTTCTACATCCATGAGTTAGTGAGGTTACATGGGGTTCTTTTTTCCATCATATTGGATTGTGGTGCATAATTCACTTCACACTTTTGAAGGTCTTTTCAAAGGGGTCTTGGTACAAAAGTTCACCTTTGTACAACCTTTCACACTCAAACAGATGGTCAAGATAAAAGAACCATTCAAACCCTTGATGAAATGCTTAGGGTATGTGTATTGGAGTTGAGGGGTAGTTGGTATGACCATCTTCCTTTGATTGAGTTTGCCTACAACAATAGCAATCACTCTAGCATCGGTATGGCTCCTTTTGAGGCTTTTGTTGAGAGACGTTGTAGATCATTGGTTGGTTGGTTTGAGGTTGGAGAGGTGACTTTATTGGGACCAGATCTGGTTATGGAGGTTCTTGAGAAGGTTAGGACAATTAGGGAGAGATATAAGACGGCCCAAAGTTGCCAAAAATCTTATGTCGATGTGAGGAGAAGAGACCTTGAATTCAAAGTGGGTGATTGGGTCGATTTGAAAGTTTCTCCAGTAAAAGGTATGGTCCATCTTGGTAAAAAGGGGAAGTTGAATACAAGATATGTTGGTCCTTATGAGGTCTTACGGAGGGTTGGCAAGGTAGCTTGTGAATTGAAGTTGCCTAGTGAAATGAATTTGGTTTATCTGGTATTCCATGTCTCTATGTTGAGAAAATATGTTGGTGATCCTAATCCTTTTATGCCTCTTGATGTTGTGGGTGTTGTTGACGATAATTTGACTTATGAGGAGACTCTAGTTAAGATTTTTGATAAGCAAGTGAAGAGATTGAGGAACAAGGAGGTGGCATCCGTTAAGGTCCTTTAGAGGAACCAACAATTCGAAAGTGTTACATAAGAGGCCGAAGTAGACATGAAAAAGTGGTATCCTTGTCTATTCCACTCCATGCAAGCCTAAAGTACTACTCTAAGACCTTATGTGATTTCAAGTCTTATGTTTCAGACCCGACGTCATTCATATGCATTCATGTTTAAATTGAAAAATTTATGATTATTTTACACTTATACTGAGATTTTGAAAATGGTGTTTTAGATATAATGTTGCATTCTTGTTGGGGATGATTTTTCTATAATCACTCTTGTCTTGTACATCTTGTTTAAATTCGGGGAAAAATGTTCCCAAGGGGGAGATATTGAAAAGTCCCCAAAAAGTGCCTGAAAAGGTGCCTCGGAATGCTCAAAATTTTAAATTCAATATATCTCAAAGTCAATACGTGATATCAAAAATCTGACTTCATATTCTTATTCAGGCGGTCAAAATTAGGGGGTGAAGGATCTAACCCAGATTTAAGAGCAAACGATTAGCAATTTTATTTTTTCTAATTTTTCTTATCCAGAATTGATTTGTGACAGTGTCATGACGTTAAGCTGTCGCGGACATGTATTAGTTTTGCATCCACGATAGGTCCACATTGCAAACCAGAGGTGGACCTGTGTATTTTGTTGTCAGTGATTTTTATCTCGGTCCAAGGCTTTTGGTCTTGGGCCTAAGTGTTCCCAAACTTGTTTTTACCTATGCTTAGTTATATTTCACCCTCGTATCATCCAAAATATTCCCCAATGTCCTCTCAAACACTTAGCCATATTTTTCACTCCCAAATTCAAGTCTCAAAACCCTCATCTGGAACTAAGGATTTTCTTCAAGCTTCAAGCCTCCATTTTCAATCTTCATCAAGAGCTTCCTCAAAGCTAAGGTATGTATGTTTTAGCCATTGGGTTCTTCCACCCATGGTTCCCTAACCTCCTTTCTACTCAATTTGTATGATTTAAAGTTGATTTTTCAATTGGGTTTACTAGTATAAATATGTCTACGAACTATGTTAAAGCTATATAAAGTAGTGATTATTTTGCTATGTTTTGAGCTATAAATCTTGGATCTATTGTAAGATTTAATGAGGGGTTTTGATGTATATTGCTTGAGGATGTTGAAAGGTGTTGATTGATGGATTTACAATGTATTTCTTGTATGATTTCATCTCTATACCTCATGATTTTCTACTAGCATTACACACCATCTAAGTGTTTGATAAAATGTCCGGATGTGGTTTCATGAGGAATTGAAGGTCCAAAGCATGAGATATGATATGATTGATGTTATGATGATGAAATGAGCTTATGCATATGAGTAATCTATATAAAGTGTTTTCATTAGACCATGCCCAATCCGGGGAGACTAAGAGCCCGGATAACCTAGTTGAGGGGTTAGTATCTCAAACACCGAGGTCGTAGATGAGATTGCCACTAACCTGGATGAGGGGTTTGTACCTCATCCACCAGGGTGATAGGTGCAATTATCAGTAATGTAGATGAGGGGTTTGTACCTCATACACCAAGGTGATGGGTGATTTTGTTACTAATCTACCCTGGGGTTTGTACTTTGGAAATCTAGCTTGGTCTCTTCTACATATATTATATCCTATATAAGCATGAGTTACTTGAATATGTTTCACTTAAGCATTGATAATATATGTCATATTATTATTATTCTTTTTGCCTATTGATATACATTTTTTTATGATGTCTATCCCTTGTTGCATTGCATCCTACATACTTAGTATATTTAAACGTACTAACGCATACTCTTGCCTATGTGATGTCACCATATAGGGACCGGTGCCCAAATTAATCATCCTCCTCCATGTGGCTAGTTCGGTACTACTCAAGCTAGTTGGTGAGTTCTCCACTTCATGGACCTTGGTCAATGTTTCTCTTATTATATATTGAGACACTCTTCTTTATTTTCTATTTCACTATGAGGGTGAGCCCAATTACTTTGTCTTGGCCCCCGCTCTTATCTATGTATTATAGGTGTTTGTTCGACAAGTTATGTATCTATGATATGAACTTTGACTATTTGCCTCTTGACTATGATACTATGCAAGTTTTCCCCTTAGTCCCTTTGCCGCTATTCTTATGCTTTATGTCATTTAAGTTCTTCCGTAACCGATGATGTATAATGACAAGTTAAGAGGCTAGTTTGGGTTTCCTCCGGGTTCCCTATTCGTTGTGTCACGTCTGGGCCCTAGGCTTGGGTCGTGATATTTTATAACAAATTAATTTCATTATTATTAATTACCTTCATTGTTGTTGTTGCTCTTGTTATGATGATCATAACATGACCCGACCTTAAAGGTCATGATTTCCTCCCTTAATCCCTTGACATGCATGCCTAACCCAGACTGGAATGCCTCGTTACAGGTGCAAGCAGGAAAATGTTCAACAAAACAGCTAGCATAAGAAAATAAAATGATATTGGATATATATATACATACAAGAAAACTAAACTAGTCCTCCCAAGACATAAAAGTCACTTGTAAAGAACTAGTATGGACATGGTGCAACATAACTGAATCATAATATATCTCCATGTACATATACAGAACCAAAACAATGCATAAGGCAAGTCTCGCCTGCCAAATCTCATCACCCCTTTTAAGGTCGATACTTGTAAAAACACTATGTCATCAACCTCAAAACTCAACCGAGGCAATACCATTACAATGTTCATGGTGATTCGCTTCCATTTCAAATCGAAGGACCCAACCCAAATCTATAGTAGTTTGGGCATTACCAGTTTACAAAACTTTATCTTTTGAGAACCATTAATGCCTCATCTTCAGACTGTCGGGAACAAATCTTATCAAATCGAGAATAATGAGCCTCAATATAAGATAACACCAGTCCAACGCCTAAAATATCCAACTCACTAGCCTATTAGCTAGGGATTAGATGTCCATAGCTAAAGGTCACTCCATGATAGGAAAACAAGCTAGGCTACCCATGTTAATCGCTTTATGACTTAAGGAATCCACCACAACATTTTCCTTGCTGGGATGATATAAAATAGAGAGGCCATAGTCACTTAGAAACTCAATCCACCGCATCAGCTTGTAATTCAAGCCTATAGGCGCATAATATACTGCAGACTGTGACGATCTATGTAAACCTCACAATAGACTCCATATAAGTAAGGCTTTATATTATGAGTGTAAAAAATGTTGCCGCTAAGTCTCGATCATTAGTGAGGTAGTTTCACTCATCGGCTCACAACTATCTATAAGAATAAGCAATAACTCGACCTTGATGCATAAGAGCACATCCCAAGCCAATCCTAGAGGCATAACAATACACTTAAATCCCCTCTCCTTCAATTAGAAGAGTAAGAATAGGAGCGGTGTCAAGGAACTTGTTGAGCCTCAAAAATCTAGACTCATACTCCTCAAAACACAAAAAAGAAACACTTTGGCGAGTCAAATGAGCCAATGGTGCAGCAATTGTAGAAAAACCCTCAATAAATCATCTGTTATACCTGGCTAAATAAACAAAACTCCAAACCTTAGTAACAAATGTAGGCATAGCACAACCATCAATAGCCTTAAGCATGGCCAGATCTACCATAACACCATCCTTGGACACCACATGCCCCAAAAATGCCACGGACCCTAACTAGAACTCACATTTCAAAAACTCTATACACAGTTTATGATTCTACAATGTCTTAAGCACAGTCCTTAAGTACTGCAAATGCTTCTCACAGCTTTGAGAATATACTAGAATATCATTTATGAAAACTATCACAAAAGAATCCAAATACGGTCTAAACTGAAACGACCCCAAAAAGTTCCCAAAACCGTGCCTTGGAATGTCCAAAATTTTAATTTTTATATATCTAAAAATTCATTCTTTCTTTTAAAAAATGACTTAATATTTGTGATCAAGGGGTCAAAATTAGGTGAAAAAGGGTCTAACCTCGATTTAAGAGCGAAAGAATAGCAATTATAAATTTTTAAGGGACGAATTCTAGTGAGTTGTCCATGATGCTTCCATGATGTGTATTGGGTGTGCTTTAGTACAAATCCCTCTCTGTGTCCTCTCTTTGAAGCGGAGATGTGTTTTTTTTCGCCTGGCATTTTTTCTTGTGCGGCCCAAAATTTTTTAAGTGTCAGGTCCAAGTTTCCCAAACGTGTTTTTATCTATACTTAGTCAAATTTCACCCTTATATCATCCTAAACATTTCCCAGTACTCCCCAAAATACTTATACTACTGTCACTCCAAATTCCAAGAGTCAAAACACTCATGTGGATTTAAGGATTCTCTTCAAGCTTCAAGTCTCCATTATCAACCTTCACTAAGAACTTCTCCAAAGCTAAGGTATGTGGTGTTGAACCATTGGGTCCTTTCACCCATGGTGCCTAAGCCTCCTTTTACTAATATTTCATGACATAAAATTGATTTTACATATGGCTCTTGTATATTGAGGAATTTACTGCACAGTGATTTTTAGTTCATGAAAGTATGTCATTTTAGCTTGTTTTGAGCTTCAAATCATGGATCTAATGTTGGATTTGACGAGGGATTTTGATGTGAATGTATTGGGGGTATTGCAAGGTGTTGATTGATGGTTTCACAATAGATTTTCTTGCATGATTTCATCTTTAAATTGCATAGTCTTTTACCCCCATTACACACCCAAAGATGTTTGATAAAATGTCTGGTTACGGTTTCATAAGGAAAAGAAGTTCCAAAGCAAGAGATATGATATGAATGATTTTATGATGATAAAATAAGGTTACATATATGATTATTCCTATATGAAATATTGCACTAGAGCCTATTATGAATCCTATATAAAGTGTTGTATTAGACCATGCCCGATCTGGGGGGACAAGGGCCCCGATAACCATGTTGGGGGTTTATACTCATCAACCATGTGAGGGGTTTATACTTTATCACCATGTTGGTAAGGTGTGATTACCATCAACCATGTGAGGGATTTATACCACACAAGCACCAAGGGGTTTATACATTGAATAGCTGGCTTGATCTCTTCTACACATATGATGTTCTATATGAGTATGGATTACTTAAGCATGTTTTACTTATGCATTGATCATATATGTCATATTGCTATATTATGCCTATTGCCTATTGTTATGCATATTAACTATGAAGCTTATCTCTTGTTGCATTGCGTCCCACATACTTAGTACATTGAAACATACTAACGCATACTCTTACCTACATGACATCACCATGTAGGAACCGGTGCCCAAGTTGATCATCCTCCTCCTCCACGTTGCTAGATGGTGGTATTCCAAGCTTGTTGGTGAGTCCTCCATTTTGGGACTTTGGTTTATGTTTTCCTCTTATCTATGGATTGAGACACTATCCTATGTTCTACTTGATTATGAGGGTGAGCCCGACTACTTTTTCTTAGCCCCCGCTCTATCTATGTATGTAGAAGTGTTTATTAGACAAGTTATGTATTTATGATATGAGCTATGATTCCTTGTCTCTTGATGTTGATGTATTACAAAGCATTCCGTCAGACCCAATGCGCCATTTCATTCTACATGTCTTTTATATGCTTCCGCAATCAAGAACGTGTAATGACAAGTTAAGAGGCTTGTTTGGCGTTCCTTTCGGTTCCCCATTTGTCGTGTCACGTCTAGGCCCTAGGATTGGGTCATGAAAAACTTGGTATTAGAGCACTAGGTTGATAGATCCTTGGAGTGCAACACACCACGTCGTGGTTGTGAAGCTCGCCATGACTATTAATAGAAGGCTATGAGATGTTTTAGGAAATGTTTCCCTTCTTCATGTTCTAAGTCGTGCTATAGAGTTATGACTAATTTTCCCCCGTAAAAATTGTTCTTTGCTATGCTATATCATGCCAAATTCTAGAGGAACATGGGCCCAAAATCCCGAGGAGCAACCTACCAATGGTGAACTCCGGGATGCTCTTACTATACTGGCCCAAGTAGTGGCCAACCAAATCCAAAAAAGGGCCCAAGCCCCTCATAATAATAGGCCGAGTGTTAGGGTAAGAGACTTCATGAGGATTAATCCTCTAGTTTTCCATGGGTCAAAGGTGGATGAAGATATACAAGAGTTTATTGATGAGGTCTACAAAATCTTGTCTATCATGGGTGTTGGGTCAAATGAAAAGGTAGAGTTGGCGGTGTACCAACTCAAAGGAGTGGCCCAAATTTGGTTTGATCAATGGAAGGGTAAGAAGGGTAATGGCTATATGGTGCTTTGGGAGGAATTCAAAATGGCCTTCCTTCATCAATTCTTCCCTCTTGAGCTTAGGGAAGCAAAGATCGTTGAGTTTATGAACTTGAAACAAGGTGATAAGAGTGTGAGGGAGTATGCCCTCAAATTTAGTCAATTTTCAAATTATTCTCCTCACTTAGTGGCCGATCCTAGTTCAAGGATGAATAAGTTTGTTATCAGGTATTCCGACTTGGTAAGTGAAGAATGTTTGTTTGCCTTGCTTATTAGTGATATGTAATTGTCTCAATTGATGACCTATGTCGAGCAAATGAAAGAAGAGAAATTGAGAAAGAGAAGGGGTCATGAGGCCAAGAGAGACCGATTTGAGGGCAAGTTCCACAATGTATTGATGGGTTGATTCCTAATGATGTATACCCCAAATGTGGGAGAAGCCATGGAGGCCCATGTTTGAGGGGTTCTAATGCATGCTATGAATTTGGGGAGCTTGGTCATAAGAAAGTAGATTGTCCAAGAAGTCGTGGCAAGATCCTGGGTGCTAATGCAATCCCATTGGGTAGAGGTGTCCTCAAGGTGGTGCCCCAAGGCACAATCGATTCTATGCTCTTCATGGGAGGCAAGGGGTTGGTGAAGTCCCCGATGTTGTTATCGGTATGTTGAAAATCTTTGATCTTAATGTATTTGCTTTGATTGATTCGGGTGCTACCCTTTCCTTTATTACCCCCTTTGTTGCTATAAAGTTTCCATGTTAAGTTGGAGTTGTTGTATGAGTCATATGAGGTGTCTACTCCTATTGGTGCATCTATTGTTACTAGGAGGGTGTATAGTAATTGTCCAATTTGCATCTTGCATAAAATCTTACCTTGTGATCTTGTTGAATTAGATATGGTTGATTTTGATGTTATTCTTAGGATGGATTGGTTACATGCCTACTATGCTTCTATTGATTGTAGGAACTGTAGGGTCAAGTTTCAATTCCTAAATTAACTCGTCCTTGAATTGGAAAGTCATGATGTGGCAGTGAGGGGTAGGTTCATCTCATGCATTAAATCCGATAGATTGATTTCCAAGGGGTGTTTGTATCATTTTGTGGGAGTTAAAGATGTGGAGTCCAAAGTCCCTTCCATTGAGTTGGTCCCAATTGTAAATGACTTTATTGATGTCTTCCCAAATGACCTTCCTGATGTCCTTCCTGAAAGAGAGATAGATTTTCGCATAGATCTCTTTCCCCACACTCAACCTATCTCTATTTTCCCTTATCGTATGGCCCCGGTGGAGTGGAAGGAGTTAAAGGAGCAATTGAAAGATTCGTTGGAAAAGGGATTTAGTAGACCTAGCCAATCACCTTGGGGTGCACCAGAGTCATTTGTAAAGAAGAAAGCTGGGTCACTTAAAATATGCATTGACTATCGGTAACTCAATAGGGTCACTATAAAGAATAGATATCTTCTTCCAAGGATTGATGACTTGTTTAACCAATTGCAAGGGTCTAGCTTTCTATATAAGATTGATCTTCGGTCTGGGTATCATCAAGTGAGGGTGAAGGAGTATGATATTCTCAAGATGGGCTTCTGGACTAGATATGGGCATTATGAATTTGTGGTGATGTACTTTGGATTGATTAATGCGACGGCCATCTTCATGGACCTAATGAATAGGATCTTCAAACCCTACCTTGATTTCTTTGTTTTGGTCTTCATTGATGATATTTTGATCTATTCCCATAGTAGGAAAGAGCATATGGGCCATTTGAGGATCATGTCGCAAAGATTGACGGAGGAGAGGTTGTGTGCTAAATATGACAAGTGTGAATTTTGATTGAAGGAGGTTTCATTCTTGGGTCATGTGGTGTCCGGGGATGGTATAAAAGTGGATCCTAAGAAAACTGATGTGATTAGGAATTGTCCTAGACCATTGACCATGAAGGACATTAGAAGTTTCTTGGGCCTTGCGGGTTACTATAGAAGGTTTGTGAATGGGTTCTCCTCCATTGTTTCTCCTATGACAAATTGACTCAAACGAAGGTGAAGGTTGTGTGGACCGATGAATGTTAGAAAAGTTTCCAAACATTGAAAGATAGAATTGTGTTTGCTCTTATATTGTTATTACCGGATGGTCTTGAGGGTTTTGTGGTGTATTTTGATGTATCTAGAGTTGGTTTGGGTTGTGTGCTAATGTAAAATGGTAAGGTCATAACCTATGCTTCTAGACAAATATGGGTGCACAAAAAGAACTATGCTACCCATGATCTTGAATTGCCTTCCGTGGTGTTTACATTAAAGATTTGGCATCATCATTTGTACGAGGTGCATGTTGATATCTTCACTAATCATAAGTGCTTTCAATATATCTTCACTCAATACGATCTTAACTTGAGATAAATGAGGTGGCTAGAACTCCTTAAGGACTATGACATGAGTGTGTATTACTATCCAGGTAAGGCAAATATTGTGGTAGATGCTTTGAGTCAGGTGTCTATGGGTAGCCTAGCTCATGTGGATTTTGGTGATAGGGAGATGGCTAGAGAGGTGCATAGATTAGCTAGATTAGGGGTGAGGTTAGAAGATCTGGGTAATAGTGTTGTTGTGGTTGATGGTTCTAAATCTTCTTTGGTTGATGAGGTGATAGCAAAATAAGACCTAGACTCCTCCTTGCTTAAATTGAAGGCCTTGGTGACAGAGGGCAAAATAGAGGTTTTCTCCCAAGGGGAGATAGGACCCTTAGATACCAATGAAGATTGTGTGTGCCACGTATTGATGGTTTGAGGGAGAGAATTCTTGATGAAGCCCATAATTCCCCTTATTCTATCCACCCCGGCTCCACCAAAATGTATAGAGACTTAAGGGATGTGTACTGTTGGGGAGGCATGAAGAAGGACATTGCTAAATTTGTTTCCGGTTGCCATAGTTGCCAACAAGTCAAGGCCAAACATCAAATGCTGAGTGGCCTAACCCAAGACATAGAGATTCCCACTTGGAAGTAGGAGATGATTAAAATGGATTTTGTGGTTGGGTTTCCCAAGACTAGGAAAGGTTTTGATTCCATATGGGTAGTGATTTATAGGATGACAAAATCAGCTCACTTAATAATGGTCAAGACTAATATTGGACTGAAGAGTATGCAAGGTTATACATCCATAAGTTAGTGAGGTTACATGGGGTTCCTTTATCCATCATATTGGATCAGGGTGCACAATTTACTTCACACTTTTTGAGATCTTTTCAAAGGGGTTTCGGTACCAAAGTTCAGCTTAGTATGGCCTTCCACCCTCAAATGGATGGCCAATCTAAAAGGACGACTAAAACACTTGAGGATATTCTTAGGCCTTGTGTCTTGGAGCTTAAAGGAAGTTGGGATGACCATCTTCCACTGATTGAGTTTTCTTACAACGATAGCTATCACTCCAGCATCGGTATGACTCCATTTGAGGCTCTTTATGGGAGATGTTGTAGATAACCGTTGGATTGGTTTGAGATTGGAGAGGTGGATTTATTGGTTCCAGATCTGGTTATGGAAGCTCTTGAGAAGGTTAAGATGATTAGGGAAAGCTTGAGGACAACCCAAAGTCGTCAAAATTCCTATGCCGATATGAGAAGAAGAGACCTAGAATTCCAAGTGGGTGATTGGGTTTATTTGAAGGTTTCTCCAATGAAAGGTGTAGTCCGTTTTGGTAAAAGAAATGCGATAATTAAGTTCAAGGTAGGTTGGTCCTTATGATGTGATTAAGAGGGTTGGCAAGGTAGCTTATGAGTTGAAGTTTCCTAGTGAAATGAATTTGGTTCATCCGGTGTTCCATGTCTCTATGTTGAGAAAATGCGTTGGTGATCCTATTGCCATTGTACCTCTTGATGTTATGGGTGATATGGAGCATAATTTACCTTATGAGGAGATCCCTATTCAGATCTTGGATAGGCAAATAAAGAGATTGAGAAACAAAGAAGTGGCTTAGGTTAAGGTACTTTGGAGGAACCAGCAAATCAAAAGTGCTACTTGGGAAGCCGAATTAGACATGCAAAGGCGGTATCCTTATTGTTTTCACTTCACTCAAGCCTAAGGTACTAATCATAAGACTCCTATGTGATTTCAAGTTCTACGTTTCAGTCCCTATGTCATTCATATGCATTCATGTTTAAGTTGGTAAACTTATGATGATTTTACACTTATGTCGAGGATTTGAAAAATGGTGTTTTACATGTTATTTTGCATTCTCGTTAGGGCTAGTTTGTTCATGATCACTCTTGTCTTTTATGTCTCTTTTACATTCTAGGACGAATCTTCCCAGGGGGGAGATATTGAAACGATCCCATAATGTTCCCAAAAACGTGCCTCTGAATGCCCAGAATTTAATTTCATATATCTAAAAATTTGTTCGTTATTTCGGAAATCCAACTTCATACTTGTGATAAGGGAGTCAAAATTAGGTGAAAAAGGGTCTAACCTCAATTTAAGAGCGAAAGAATAGCAATTATAAATTTTTGAGGTACATTTCCACTGAGCTGTTCGTGATGCTTCCGCGACGCGCCTTGGGCACGCTTTAGTAGAAATCCCTCTCCGCGTCCTCTCCGCATTGCAGAGATGTGTTTTTTTTCGCCTAGCATTTTTTCTTGTGAGGCCCAAAATATTTTAAGTGTTGGGCCCAAGTTTCCCAAACGTGTTTTTATCTGTACTTAGTCAAATTTCACCCTTACTTCATCCTAAACATTTCCCAATACTCCCCAAAACACTTAGCCATGCTTCCCCTCCAAATTCCAAGACTCAAAACCTTCATCAGGATTTAAGGATTCTCTTTAAGCTTCAAGTCTCCATTGTCAACCTTCACCAAAAACTTCTCCAAAGCTAAGGTATGTGGTGTTGAACTGTTGGGTCCTTTCACCCTTGGTGCCTAAGCCTCCTTCTTACTAATATTGCATGATTTAAAGTTGATTTTACATGTAGCTCTTGTATATTGAGGAATTTACTGCACAGAGATTTTTAGTTCATGAAAATATGGTTGTTTTAGCATGTTTTGAGCTTCAAATCTTAGATCTAACGTTGGATTTGATGAGGGGTTTTGATGTGAATGTCTTGGGGGTGTTGCAAGGTATTGATTGATGGTTTCACAAAAGATTTTTTTGCATGATTTAATCTTTAAATTGCATGGTCTTTTATCCCCATTACATACCCCCAAGGTGTTTGATAAAATGTCCAATCATGGTTTCATCAGGAAATAAAGGTCCAAAGCATGAGATATGATATAAATGATGTTATGATGATAAAATGACCTTATGTATATGATTATTCCTATATGAAATGTTTCACTAGTGGCTATGATTAATCCTATATAAAGTGTTGCATTAGACCATTCCCGCTCTGGGGGACAAGGGCCCGAGTAACCATGTTGGGGGTTTATACTCATCAACCATGCGATGGTTTATACTTCGTCACCATGTTGGTAAGGTGTGATTACCATTAACCATGTGAAGGTTTTATACCACACAACCACCAAGGGGTTTATACTTTGAATAGATAGCTTGATCTCTTCTACACATATGATATTTTATATGAGTATGGACTACTTAAGCATGTTTTACTTATGCATTGATCATACATGTCATATTGCTATATTATGCCTATTGCCTATCTTTATGCATGTTGACTATGAAGCTTATCTCTTGTTGCATTGCATCCTATATACTTAGTACATTTAAACGTCTAATGTATACTCTTGCCTACATGATATCACCATGTAGGAATTGTGCCCAAGTTGATCATCCTCCTCCTCCACGTGGCTAGATGGGGCTATTCCTAGCTTGTTAGTGAGTCCTCCATTTTGGGGACTTTGGTTTATGTTTTTCCCCTTATCGATGTATTGAGACACTATCCTACATTTTACTCGATTATGAGGGTGAGCCCAATTACTTTGTCTTAGCCCCCTCTCTATCTATGTATGTACAGGTGTTTGTTGGACAAGTTCTATATTTGTGATATGACCTATAATTCCTTGTCTCTTGATATTGATGTGTTGCAAAGCTTTCCCTTTGCCAAAATGCCCCATTCAATTCTACATGTATTTTGTATGCTTCTGCGACCAAGGAGGTGTAATGACAAGTTAATAGGCTTGTTTGGGGTTGCTTCATGTTCCCCATTCACCGTGTCACGTCTAGGCCCTATGCTTGGTTGTGACATGAACACTCAGGTCATCAGATCAATAAAGCTTGTAGAAGCATTGGTCAGACCAAACAACATAACCAGGAACTCATAGTGACCATAATAGGTCTATAAGGCAGTCTTAAGAATAGCTACTACCTTGATCCTCAAGTTATGATCACCCGACCTCAAATGGATCTTAGAAAACACACCGGTCCCTTATAACTAATCAAATAAATCATCTATGTGGGCCAAAGGATAATGGTTTTTCACCATCACCTTATCCAGTTTCCTATAATCAATATACATATGCAGAGTCCAATTCTTCTTTTTAACAAACAAAAAAGGAGCACGCTAAAGAGAAGCACTAAATCGAATAAAACCCTAATCTAGAAGAACTTGTAGCTTTACCTGGAGCTTTTTAAGCTCGGTAGAAGCTATCTAATATAGAGGAATAGAAATAGACTTAATGCTCAGCTCCAAATCAATAGCAAAATCAACATCACACTCGGTGACAACCTAGAAAATCAGAAGGGAACACATTAGAAAACTCACAAACCACTAGAAGTGAATCAATAGGAGGGGGCTCAGTTGAAGCATCATGAACATAGACAAAATATGCTAATAAACCATTAGAAATAAACCTCTTGGATCAAATATATGAGATGAAACCAAATGGTGTATGGATAATAGATCCCTGCCACACCACTAGAGATACACTAGGCATGGCCAAGGTAACAGTCTTTGCATAACAATCTACCCACTACATGAGAAAGAGCTAACTAGTCCGTACACAAAATAATATCAAAATCAAGCATATCGAGTAATATCAAATCCACCCGAGTATCTTGCCACTGAATAGTAATGTATATGACCTGCACAATCTATGTACTACCATAAAATCTCCTACCAGCATTTGATGTACTGTCAAATTACAGCACATTTGATGCCTAAAACAAGGAATTTTGTGAATTCTTAAAGCGTCTTTGTGGTATTTTGATATTTTCTTGCGTTAATCTTGCAGAAACGTTAAGTTGGTATGATTTTGGAGAAAACTTGCAGATTTTGCTAAAGCATAGGCCATACAAGCCCTCCTCCAAGTCATAGCACACGCTACGAGTGGTAGGTTGTGTCGTAGAAGGAATCAGAGACCAAAAATCAAAAATCTGCCAATTGAATGTCACCCCTATGAGCCCAGCCTACGAGTCGTAAGACACACTACGACTCGTGTGGGTGGACTCATAGCAAGAATCAGAGAGCCAAAATATTGGACCAAAAACTGAAGACGAAGACTACGAGACAAATATACAAGTTGTAGCTCGAGTAAATGACTCGTGCCTATGGGTCATAACAATTCAGTCAAAGATGCCAAGAACCTGATACAAGGCCCTGACTATTACTCATAGGCCAACTTACGATTCGTAAGTGCGAAATTTATCGGATGCCAGTTGTCTTTTCTGCATAATTCCTAGGATTGTTTTGTAAATACTATAAATAGCTTAAGTTAGGTGTTTGAAAGGGGTTTCGAATAGTAGACGTTTATCCATTACATTTTGAAGCTTTTATTAGGTTTTAGAGTAGATTATTGTTCTCTTTGGGAAACCTATTTTGGGGATTGCAACTCTTGTTTTGTACTCATTGTTGATCAATCAAGTTTGTAGATTTGCAACATGTGGTGCTTATCTTCTCTATTGTTATTGGTGAAACTCTCAACTATGACTATTATGTACATTTTTGTGTGTTTTATCTTAGCCATGAGTAGCTAAACACCCACAACTTGGGGTTATGAGAACCATGGGTAGTTGACTTGAGATGGCCTAGGTTTTGTGCCTGTATGTGATTGTAGTTTTGCATGCATTATTTATTTTCCTTCATTATGAATGTTGTTTGGTAGTAGCCAACACCAAACCCTGTCTACTATCACGATCCCGACCAAGGTAGTAATGAATACGAAAAGGGAAGTAGATGAGAGGATTTGGTTGATGTTTTCCCATCTAATCGACCAAACCTGACCAAGAGGAGGTTGACTGGGAGAATAGGTAATGGTTAGTTGGCACACCAGGGTGGCCGACCAAGCATCATGGTGAAATTCGACCTTCACCATCACAAGAGGGATGGAAGAACCTAAGTTACCGTCCTGCATGCAATTCATCGATCAAAGTTATGTTACCTAGGGTAATTGAGTCAACAAGCCATGGGTAACACAATTCCAAGTTGCCTCCAAAACTGAGTGTTTTTCCGAATTTTAATTAGTGTTCATTTTAAGTTGTTCTTTGAATCACAACAAATCCCCCATCTAGAAATTGTAGTTATAGATACTAGGAATGGTTAGTAGTGAAATCTTATAGTCAAGCCCTATGTTCACGTGGATTTGACCCTAACCTTGATTAGTTTAATTACTGATAGCAACCGCTTTCTTATTGGAGCATGACCATCATTATAAAAAATTATGGTGTTGTTCGAGCGATGCGGCTAGGTTTTGACTTCAATTCACTATTAGTTAGTTCTAGTATTTATTTCTAGATTCTCTTGTATTTTACTTTTTTTTTGTTTTTGTTAGTACTTCTAGGAACATGTTGGTTGGCACTATGACTGAGCAGAAGTTTTGCATTATAACTGATTTATTGGAAGCTTTACAGACGCATGCCCTATTTCACAGGAAAAGGCCCATGGATCCCCAAATTCATCTACAAAATTTTAATCAAACACTGAGGGAGGTCCCTGGGACAAGATATCTTGTTTGGGAGGCTATGGCTCTTCAAGTTTTCCCTATGACTCTCCAGAATGAAGTTGTGGGATGGTGGTCAATCCTCCCACCTGATGTTTGCTCAAACTGGGGGGAGGTACAGAGAGTCTTCCTCAGAAACTTCTATAAGGAGTCCGACAAGCAAAAGTTGTAGAACAACATTTGTAACTTTAAAAGAGTGCCAAGGGAACCTTTTGTAATGGCTTAGGAGAGATACAAGCAGTGTTTGGCAGCAAATCAGAACCATGGTCTAACTGATGATGAATTGGCGGCTAGCTTCTATCAAGCACTAACTTCGGAACTACAAGGATCGGCTGACGCATTGTTTGGAGGAGATTGCTGGGAGTTCGTAAGGCCACCATTTGATGAGATAATTGAGATTATGAACAAACTATCCGCAGTTTCCCAAGTCTACCAACCCCTTCAAGGTTAAGCCGGACCAACTACTAGTGCACCTATGGGAGCCTCTAGTAAGTCAAAAAAATGAAAATGCGGCACATTGGACAAGGCTACCCCATCAGTATTGCATCATTGATAAACTGACCCGGATTGAGCATATACTTGAACAAGTTCTGACCACGGTAAATGAGCAATATGACATCGTCAAGGAGATAAAGTTTGACGTCCTCAAATGTAATTACAAAGTGGAACAACAAACTTTATTGATGCAAATTCTGGGTGATGGATTGAGCAGCTCGCTGAATAACTAGATGCAGTGCAAGATGAAAAAAGAAAAAGTAGAAGAAGCAATGATGGAGCTCGTGAGGAAGTCTGAGTACTCATGAATGACTGAGTCGAGCAACGATATTAAACAAAGCGCTTCTTGGGAGCCATTCCAAGTATCTTTTGTGCATTGTTTTAATTTTAGACATTTTATCATATTTTTTTAATTGTTGATTAGTAAGTTATAGTGTAGTCAAAATTGTTGAGACTTTGAACTGGTTGTGTCAATTGGTATTTTGGTGTATTTTAAGTGATAGGTTGCAGGAACAAACGAAAAGCTGAAGAATTGATACATCATGCTTTAAGGCGGCTTCTACGAGAAGGATTATGAGTCATAGTGAAGGTTACAACTCGTAGTCATGCCTTGTAGAAAGTAACAATAAGTATCAAAAAGTGGCATCCATACTACGAACCAACATTACGATTCATAGGATCTTCTACAAGTTGTATGAGAGGTTTGTAGTGCTCAGGTATGAAATCAAAATTTTTTTAATTGTTGGGTCTACTATGAGACCAGGACCTACGAGTCGTAAGTCGTCATACGACTCATAGTCGGGGTCTCGTAAGACCAATCTGCAGAATTTTAAAGGATGAACCATTTTGAAATTAAAGAGATTTGCATCTCTTGGCACTTCATACCTCTTTTTGAAGAGCCCCATTTCAGTTTCCCCCCCCCCCCCCCACCATCATTCCCTGTAATTATTTCATCCACCTTTACATTTTCACCCGCTAAAATTCCTCAGAAATTGAAGTGTGCTCCAAGAACTCTGCTGATTTTTCTTCTTCTTATCATTCATTTATTCATTTGGTAAGTTTTCGTGATTAAAATTGGTTTATCTTTGACTAAGCTCTTGTCTGATGGATGCATAGATGAATGTCTTATAAGCATAGTCATGTGAAAATAACTGTGACAGTAAGAAGAATGTGATATGAAAGTATTTGTTTCCTTGTAAAATAGCCTTGGGAATGTCTTTGTTTGGTGAATGATCTTGTGCTTTGTTGTGTACTTTATTAGTCGTTATCATATGATGATCATGTGGGACTAAAATGGTGGATTGAGGAGTGTTAACATTTTACTTTCAAATATATGATGATATTGATAACTCTGAAAGAATTTAGAACTGTTAAGGGTTGATTACTGCTTTGTCTTATTATACTGGTGATGAAGGATGTTTAGATTTATCGTGGTGTCGCCCATGCCTTTGTGTTGTAAGCTTCTGTGCTACCTTGAGTTGTTGTTGGTATTAATGGAAAAGTTGTAGACATTTGAAATGCTTTTTGTTTTCTTCTACGATGAGTCGCTACGAGTCGTAGTTCGCAGTACGATTCGTAGTGACCCCTCATCGAAGGCAACAGTCATTTAGGGTGCCTTATCATTTTCCATGCGAGAAACGCCTATGACTCATAGCACCTGTTATGGGTCGTAATGGTGACCTTATGCCCCTAATCTGAATTCTCTGCTGACTTTGAAATGAGCTACGAGCACAGACTACGACTCGTAGGCCCCCTACAAGTCGTATCTATGCCCCATAGCTTATTCCAGAATGCTTTTTATTTTATGGGTTAGTTCTACGATGCTAAAGTACAACTCGTAGATTACCCAACAAGATGTATTTGTACCTCATATTTGCAGCTTACCCCTGGTTCAAGTTGTTTTTACTTTAGTAATTGTCAAGTTTTTGTTTATTTGTTTCTTTTGATACTTGTTAGTTGGAATATGACATCTTGGCACTCATGCTTTAACATGTTTGCATAGGAAATGTCTTCAAGAGGACGACAGAGTTTTGCTTTTGTTTCAGGTCATCGCCTAAGAGATGAATCCTCCAAGGAGGAGCAATCAAATGAGGAGATGCACGTGCACCCTGACCCAGCGGCGAACCCATGTCTCATTTACGGAAAAGTTCTGGTGGTCTATTATCCGAATACTCATCAAGCCCACATTCACGGATAATGTGATCACATTAGAGAGGTTCGTATTATTGGCAAACATCTTAGTAGGGTATGAAATCGATTGGGCTTGAGTTTTGGCTGAACAGATTCATGAGTCAGCAGTCCGGACTCATCAGGCATTGCCATTCTCCATTTTGATTCATAGACTATGCAAGAAGGCGGGTGTAATGATGTCTCTTCACTTGGACCCTCATGTAGAGGCTTTGCGTACGATGGATCCCAGCCTAATCAAGGTCGACGAAAACCAGCTCCTATCCTAGAGCCATTTCTGGTCGAGCCACAGGTTCCAGGTTTACCTCCAACTCCTATGGGTACTACTCCGGCTACTATAGAGCCCACACCGGCAGCCGAGATTGAGTCTACACCATCCACCAGCACCCTAGCTCCAGCAGCAGCTATATTTCAGGTTGACCCTCTTTTCTGTGTTGTTGCTTTTAAGGCTTTATTATGCATGTGGTTGTAGCAGAGGGTAGACTGCGAGAGTTATCAGCATGGGTTCGGCCATTGATAGATCAGACTGTTCGAGATGCCGAGGAGAGGAAGTGGGCATTTGGCCGAGATTTAGTTGATGATAGAGTCTGAACAGTTGATACATGGGTCAATGCGTTCGAGGCTATAGTCCAAAAGAGGCTCGAGGGTGCTAGGCCTGCCGACATGAGTGCGGTGACTGAGGAGTTGGCCGGGCTCAAAGCCAACTTATTACAGATGTTGGCAGCCCCTGTTCCAGCCCCAAAGGTAGCACCGGTAGGTGATAAGGCATTTGATTAGCTCATCGACCATCCGGACACCCGCGGGAAGAGGCCCTTTAGCATGCTGATCCAGAGCCAACCCCGAAGAGGCTGAAACCTGAGGAGGAGGAGCCCATACCTGAGGAGGTGGTGCAGGAGTCATTTTTACTAGTGACAATTTAGTGATACCGAGCATAGCACACCACAACTGGAGAGGGTACTTCCATCACTACAGCAAAGGAGGCGAGCCAGCCCTAGGACCCCATAGATCAGTCCGAGACTGGTGCTTGATGCACCTTGATGTTTGACTTGTTTTGACCTCAGTGCTCATTTTGTTATGATTGGATACTTTATTTTCTTTTTAGACAATCTTTTTATTTGGTTGGTTTTTGGTTGTGTTCAAATTTGTTTATGTTGAATGTTAATTTTACTTCTACTTTGGATGTTTATTTTTGGTTTTTAATGAAGATC